>JBCEWC010017259.1:0-12613 GCA_038996855.1 Solanum aculeatissimum
ATGGAAATATGAACCCGAACTCATTTCTTTGGGATTTTCAAAAGATTTTTCTGTTTTAATCTTTTAAAATCATTTTTTTAACAGTTAGTGGCGACTCTTTTCTTTTATTTTTTGAGAAAAAAATTGATTTTTCTTTGAAATTAATTAATTTTTTCTCGAAAGCCATTTTTGGCGAAAACATTCTTTACAATGAACAAGAAGATAATAGTGTAGTAAATTGAGAAGATAAATAGTATAAATAATTTAGTAAACTATATTTTTATTTATTAATTATTTTAATGGACATGAAATGAATTCAATTAACATTTATTTTGGAACGAAGAAGTAATTGTCAAATTTAAATGAAATGGAGAAGTATAATCAAAATTCTAATAATTTATAGAAATACATAAACGTGCATGGTTTGGTCTTTTTGTCTCCAAAATTATCACAAACTTTTTGTTTGTTTCACTAGAAATGCCTACATCGTGTTACATGACTTTGTTTTCACGTAAATACGAGTTATGGTAAAATTATTTTACTTTTAATTAGAGATTTTAGATTCAAATTTAGGGTATGAATTTTTTTATATATATTTAACGATAAAAATTAAAAGTTAATTTTCACTATTATTCTTTTGATTATTCTCGAACTATTCATTAAAATAATTAAAATCTTATTAAAATAAGAATAAATATGAAAAAAGTCTCAAATTTTTTAAAATTTAAAAATTTATTTATTTTGAAATTATAAAAATATTCCGATAATTCACTTAACATGCACTTGAAAAGGACTACTAAATAGTGAATTCACTTATTCTATGACCCTGTTGAACGAAGTCTAAGAATGAATCTAGATAATAATATGAATACTCCCCTCGTTTCGATTTATTTTTTTAATTTAATTTTTATTTTTATTGTTATTTTTGATAAATTAAGGTAGGATAATTTTTTTAATTAATTTATTATTATTGAATTAATGTCTTTGAAAAACATAGTAAGTAAATATTTGAGATCACATCAATTAATAGTAATAAAATAATAAATTTACTATGTATATTACTATTTATTTGTTTAATAAATATATCAGATTAAAATTTGACAACTAAATTCGAGCTAAGGGAGTACTTCTTTTTAGATACTAAACATATTTTTCCAACAGTACTTAGTTGATTAATAAATGTGGTTAGTTAGCTGGTGCAAAATTAGTTATTATTACCCCTTCCATTTTTGCTTATTCATTTTAAATTTTACAGATTTCTTAAGAAATAGTAATTAATATGAGTATTTTATTATAATATTTATATTAATTATAATTGATGTATAGTTTTAGATCTTGATAAATTATTTGGAAAATAACTAATTAATATTGAGAATAAAATATGAAAAAAATAATTATCTTTTCTTGATCCATTAAAAGTGATAAATAAATAAAAAAATTTAAAATAATGGACAAGCTCATTTACAATACAATAGTATTTTGATAAACTACATTTCTTCCTCATCTCTCATTAGTTTATTTGACTTAAAAATATTTAAAATAAATAAATTTAAACAAGCAAGTCTCCAATTTATTCACTATATAAAAGAGAGTAATTTTATGTTAAAGCCTGAAGGACAATATTTTGAAGCTTTGAACTCTTCAATCAATGCAGAATTATTTGAGTGATCGATATGATGTAATTGAACTGTTTCATCTTGAAGAACACAAGTCAAAAATTAAAATAATAAAATTATTACTGTAATTTATGATATATTCACCGATAAATCTTGATGAAAAGATGTTTGGTGGGAAGAAGAGGGTCCCCATTTTTTCTAAGGGTTGTGTGTTGCCCATATTATAGTAACATGGCATGTGCTAGCTTCACCTTCTTTGAAGGGTATTTTTGATGTGTTGATTTTACAACACAACCCATGTGCCAAAGTGAACTTACAAGTTTTAGATCTCAAATTTCCTTCAACCCTACTCACTTCACTATTGTTTTTTAGTGTACTTATTTTTTTACTTTTAGTTGGGTTCTTGACACTTATTTGAGACACAAGTGTCTACTTTGCATAAATATCATGAGAATCCCAAGAAATGCTTTAAAGAAGCAATGAGTGAAAGCAATAAAGTCTCATTAATGCCCAACTTGTGATTAAACCATTGGGAGGTAAGAGCCAAGAGGTACTCTTATAAAAAAACAAAACATGCATAAAGCAATATACTCTCTCCGTCCAATAATAGTTGATCGCTGTTAATTTCGTATAGAGATTAAGAATCAGTAAATACTAGTAATAATTTTATCAAGTTATTATTTGAATATATTTTTTTCGTTCACGTTTACTTGTCACTATTTCACTTATCGAGATCAAATTATACGAACTTTGACCAACATTTTAAGATGTATTTTTTCATCATATTAATATGAGAAGGGTTGCAACTTATAGTATTTTTCTTATAGACTTCAACCATTTAAATTTTAGATTTGAAATATTAAATTTAGCTACTTCAATCTAGCTTTGAAGTTTCGTCTAGTTGACCTCGAAAAGTGAAACACTGACAAGTAAAAGTGAACAAGGGGAGTAATAAATATAATGTCTTAAAAAATATAATAATGGGTCAAGACAGCAAACGGGTCAAAACTCAATCCAACTCAAAATAGTTTAGGTCAAAACGGGTTGAGTAATGGTTTATAGAGCAGGTCAAGACCCAACACGACCCAACTTTTATTAAGTTTTACTTATTTTATTTATTCTTTATCAATATTTTAGTACTTAATTAAGCTATATTTTTCTTTATTTTGGCTATATAAAAAATTTTAAATTAAAAAAAATTATTTTAAAATTATTTTGACAAGATCTCTCTCGAGTCAATTCGGGTTGCATATCAATTCAATTTTAAATGGGTTGGGTTGAGATGGGTTGAGCTAATAAATGGATGGGTTATTAACCCGGCCAAACTTCAACGGGTTGGGTGGGTTGGGTGGGTTGGGTTTAATTTTGTCACCTCTTGTTTAATGATCGTTATTTTAACATGCTTTTAGTATGTACGCATCTACAAAATTTTGATATGTTTTGTAGGTACCAAAGGAAATGTTTTTGCAAAAAGTATCTGAATTTTTAGCTCACTTATTTTTTCATGTTTAGTATATAATTATTTTTTTAAAAAAAATTATATATAATTTAGACAAATATTATAACTGATGAGGGATGTGAGCCGAGGGAAGCAAAGGGGATCGGGATTACGGATTTGGGATACTGTAAGGGATAAGGATGACGTAGTTGGGGTAAAGATGAATTCTGTTGCAGGATGATCAGAAAGAAACAACCAAGGTGAAATATCATTTGTGAATCTTGTTTTTTTTATTTCTATTAAAAAAATATTTTTCTCATTTTTTTTAAAAAAATTAACCAATCAAACATGAAAAAATTAAAAAATATCTACAATAAGACACACCCTAATTTCACTTGGAAGCTTTAAGTACACAATTTTAAGGTGCAGGCCAGTTTGGTACCAACCTTTTCATGATTATGAAATAAAAATAAATAAAAGAGAAAAATTAAATATTACTCTATGAAAATTCAAGCAAGACAAATGTTCTTTCCTTTCATAAAATCATTAGGACACCACCATCGTTATCGTTATCGTTATCGTTATTGTTATTGTTATCATTATCGCTATCGTTAGGGTCACTCTTAGATTGATCATGTGGTATAATTAATTTTAACAAAAAATTTCTATACAAAATAATAAAACATATAAATATATATATATATATATATATATAAAGGTAATATTTGGTTGATGCTATTTAGTAAAAATATTCATATTATTTTATATTGAATAGAATGAACTGTAAAAATAGTAAAAAGTATGAGAGCGACAAAATCAATAACTTTTGTGCAAATTTTATATTTGTCTTAAACAATTTATTTTACATGTATAAAGTACTATTAATTAGAACTCAAAAAGCTACAAATCAGAACTCATTAAAATTTACGAATTTTATTTTTTAAAATAACTTAACGGGTTATTATACATAACTCTTCTATTTTACTAGAGTATATGTTTTTTTTTTGAATTGTTTTGTGTTTTAACTTTCATACTGATAATGGTACTATTACTTTTATAATGTCAAATTTGCTGTTTATTATACTATTCTTTATAACTACTATTCAAAAAATTGTATCATATTTTTTGGTATAATACTTTGTTACTATACATTTTGAAATAATATATATTGACATAATATATAAATATATTTTTTAATATTGCTTCAGTTGACAATTACATTTTCAATTTTAGATGTGCACAAATAGACACTTAAACTTATATAAAATTGAATAAATAAATACATACATCCTGTGATGTGTCCTACATGGCAATTCACATCAAATGCGATATTTATATAATATGTAAGACGTGCATGCCTACTTGTTCAATTTGATAAAATTTAAGTGTCTAATTGTGTACGGTTAAAGCTAAGAGGCATCAACACAAGTTGAATCCAAACTAAAAAGCACATTTATGTATTACTCCATCCATCTAATAATAGTTGTCCACTATTTACTTAGCACATAACTTAAGAAGTAGTAAATGATTGGGGTAATTTATTAAATTACCATTTGAATATACAAAATATAATATCTTGAAAAATATATTAGGTAGAACTATTAAAACGGATTAGCCCAGCTCCACCCATCTCAAGCCTTGTGGGCCAAAGAATTTGAAGGGCTGAGACGGACCGATCTTTTATTTGAAAGGCTCTTAAAATGACATGGCCAACCCAACTCAACTCTAGTAGGACGGCGGGTTATGCGGGCCAGTCCTTTTTCAATTTAAATTTAAACTTAAAACTTCGTCAATATATTAAGTTTTTAACATATCTAACAAAATTATATGAAAAGACATAAATTTACAATCATAAATTTAGTTATTTACAATCATAAATTTAGTTATTTTAATTCAAATTAAATAATATTTTTGACCATGAATCGATCCCGATCCAACCTTGATCAAGCCTCAAAAGCCAAAGATTTAGTTGGACAAGCTTTAATCCTAAATAAGCTTGAAAAATCACGTCCCAAATCCTATCCAACTATCCCAATGATGAGTATCCCACGAGTTAAGTCCATTTTGACGACTCTAAAATGATTTATACCGCGGATATAACAACCATCCAAACAGTGTTAAAAACGACATCGTAACAAATTTCCAACATTTCTTGCTTTTAATGGCCATGGCCAATTTTCACTTCAAGACATTAAGTCTCACCTCAAATCCATCAACTCCATTAGAAATTTCAGATTTTTCTTCACACATAGCCATTGTCTCCAAAACACACAACACCATTCAATTCACCATGAAATTACTTCCTTTCTTCCTCGTATTATTCCTTAACTTGCTCAAACAACCCCTCAATTGTTCTTCCACTACCAATTTCACTAATCAAATTACTTCACCAATGTTGATTTTACCCCTCAAAACTCAACAAATCCCATCTGGGTCTTCCTTCCCTAGACCTCCAAATAAGCTCCCATTTACTCACAATGTAACTCTCACTGTTTCCCTTTCAGTCGGTACGCCTCCACAGAACGTTACCATGGTGCTCGACACAGGGAGTGAACTCTCATGGCTGCATTCCAACTCGACCCGAATCAAACAGCCCGTTTTCAACCCGAACCGGTCAGTTTCTTACCGACCCATTACTTGCTCCGAACCCATTTGCACGACCCGAACTCAAGATTTCTCCATCCCAGCTTCGTGTGATTCCAAGAATTTCTGTCATGCTGTGCTTTCTTACGCAGATGCTTCGTCTTCGGAAGGGAATTTAGCAATGGATACGTTTACAATTGGCGGGTCGAATTTTTCGGGTATGATATTCGGGTCAATGGATTCGGGTTTTACTACTAATTCAGATGAGGATGAGAAGACAACCGGGTTAATGGGTATGAACCGTGGATCTCTTTCTTTTGTGTCACAAATCGGCTTCAAGAAGTTCTCTTACTGTATTTCGAGCTTGGATTTTTCCGGTGTTTTACTGCTCGGTGAATCCAATTTTACCTGGGTTTTACCGTTAAATTACACGCCGTTAGTGGAAATTTCACTTCCGTTACCTTATTTCGATAGAGTTGCGTATACTGTACAACTTGAAGGTATTAAAGTGTCAAATAAATTACTTCCGATACCCGAATCCGTATTTGTACCCGACCATACCGGGGCGGGTCAAACCATGGTTGATTCGGGTACCCAATTCACTTTCCTACTTGGTCCAGCTTACACTGCGCTAAGAAGTGAGTTTTTGAACCAAACAATGGCAACCCTCAAGGTTCTTGAGGATCAAGATTTTGTTTTCCAAGGTGCAATGGACTTATGTTATCGGGTACCTGTTAACCAAACGTGGTTACCTACGTTACCATCAGTTAGTTTAGTGTTTCGGGGTGCAGAAATAACAATCTCAGGGAAACAGTTATTGTATCGGGTACCTGGTGAAATACGGGGGAATGATTCGATACATTGTTTTACTTTTGGAAATTCGGAGCTACTAGCGGTCGAGGCGTACATTATCGGACACCATCATCAACAAAATGTGTGGGTGGAGTATGATCTTGAAAAATCTCGCATTGGCTTTGCTCAAGTACAATGTGATATAGCCAGTCAAAGATTTGGCGTTTTTCATTAAATCGACGATGTAAAGTATCAGTACTATTTTTTTTGACTTCATATATAGTTCGAGTCAGAAACAACTATCTCGACCCCAATGTCATGTGATTAATGTATTTTTGTAACTAGAGGTTTGAGTGGTCCCAAAGAAATATATAAACATTGATCAAATTTATGAATTGCCATACTTGAAGTTGCAAGAAATCAAATTAAGGTGTAGGTTGTTGGTCCATGGCTAGAAATGGTTGGTGAATTTGTACATCACTTTTTTTTGTGGCTGATTTTTTCAAAGGCAATTAATAATCTTGTTGTCATGTTTAGTATTTAGTCATGTATAGTCATTGAGTTATTTTTTAATATCTATGTAGGGAAATATATTTGTTATTATTACGATGAATCCTTTTAGTTGTTTGTAGTAAATTTTGTTACAATTAGAATCATTTAGAGGTTTTTCTTTTTTCTCCAAATTTTGTCTATGTTTAAAGAATTTGTGCAAAAATAAATCAACATGTGACAACCATCATCTAGTCAACACTTATCAACTTAATCCACTTCGACTTATACAAGATAAGATGCACATGCACTACTTTCGTACGAAAAATAGGAAACTTACGTTGTTACATCCTATAAAATTATCAAAATATCTTTAGATGAGAGAACGCTTGCACAATATATTTTTTAAAACTTTTTTTTGGCAAATCTGAGGCCTGAATCGCGATCAACACAAAAAATTATGTAGGAAAATGGTCTTGATTGAATTTTAGGCAACCGGATCAAAAGATAATTTTTCCGAGTAAAATTGCAAAACCAAAAAGGTACGCGACATGTCCGCGTCGGGGATCTGCTTCGCCATAGTTCATTTTTGAGTTTTATTTATAAAAAGTACTGGACGAGTGTGATTTACATAAAACGCATTTTACAAATGTGATTTATGTGCTATTTTATAGAAAAATAATTTCTGAACGAGTTTTAAGTTTTCCGTCAAAAAATGAACTGAAGTGGAACAAGTCCGTATCGCGGACTTGCTCATGACAGTATTTGATGATCAGTTTTAAATTAAAAGTAAGGGCATTCTAGTTCTTTTCCCACCCATCCTAGTCTAAAACACTGTCGTTTTGAGGCCATTTTTGACCATATATCAATTGCTAAGCGTGAATTTTCAACGATTTACGCTAATTCATCTTAAAAACTAGAGCAAAGAAGAGGAGAAAAAGGCTTGGGTTTCAAGAGAGTCTTGTGAGTTCTTCCAAGTTATTCTAGAATCCAAATCTTCTAGGTATGTAAGGCTAACACAACGTTGAATTGAGTTCGTTCACGTGCTCCTTCATCTTCATTGATTCGAGTTTGAGTTTGAGTGAGTTTCTTGAATGAATCCTTGAGTTATCTATTGTCTTATTAAGTTCCTTGTACGTAAAAATGTGTTGATGATGTTCATGAGTTGAGTATTTGATTTGGATGCATATTCATATCTTCATTCACATGGACCCTAATTGATGATTATAGTTACTTTTTATGCATTTTTCAAATTGGGATTGATGGTCACTTTTGTATGTTGAATAAATATGATTTTGAACATGTTTTACTGAGTCTGCATGAATATGAGTTTTTGATGAGTTTCAAAAGAGTTTGAAAGTATATTCCTTTTAATTTGTTTTAAAGAAAAGATTTGATGATGTTTGAGATGACTTTGAATGAGATTTATCGAGAATATTTTAGGAGTGGTATTGAGCATAGAGTTGGTAAGAGTATGAGTATATCAAACCCCATAACTACGTTGCCAGCGTAAGATAGTTGTGCAGTTAATTCTGGCGACTTTTTTCCTAAAAAGATGGACAATGACTGTGAATCCAAGAGATAGAGTTGAGCGTCCTTACCTTGACAAGTAATGAACGAGCGTGGCAACGACATTGCCTTCGTTGTGCATTACCGACTATGGTGATGGGAGTATTGTCAGCTAGAAAAACTCGTTAATTTTGCATAACTGATTTAATTGAGTTGCATGCTAGAGTTTCTTTAAGGAGCATTGTATTTACTATACAAAATATTGCATGTTTTACTGAGTTGAGTTGAGCATCTTGAGGTGAGTTGATGTTTGAGTCGAGTCTCTTGAGTTGAGTCCCTTGAATTGAGCATCTATGATTGTTCCTTTCCTTTTAACCATTTTACATACCAGTATATTTCATGTACTAATGTCCATTTGGGTCTGCATCGTTAATAACACAGATACAGGTGATAGAGGATTTCAGCAACCGCATCGTTGAGGTCCAACTTCTTGCTTCCAGATTTGGTGAGCACTCCTTGCTATCTGGAGGAGCCTTTTCTTTCTTATATTGAGTACTCATAGTTATTTCTTTTGAGGTAGCCCGAGACTTGTCTTGGCACCTTCTAGATGAGTACAGAGGTTTCATAGACATTGAGCAGAGGATGTTGATCGTTATTTCTTTTCAACTCTTGTTTATTGGAAAATATCTATTTATATAAAGATTTGTTTATTTAGTTTACTTCATAGTCTTTTCTTCTGCTATTGAGTATGATGTGACGATGAAACCAAGTGATTCTCTTAGGGACTAGCAATAGTTTCTGAGTGTCGGTCACGCCAAGAGTATCCTCTCGGGGTGTGATATACGTAGATATATTATATTAAAAATATTTATTATTTTTAGCAATAATAATTTTTTTACTGAACACTTATAATACAGTTTTAGTATATATTGTAGTGGACAATTTATAAAATGTATATAATATAAGTTTTATTGATAGATAATATATTTAACGCACAGATTAATACATATTGTGTCAATTTTTTTCTCAAACAATCACAATATATTTTAAAACACTTATAATACATTTATATTGCAACCATAATTTACTTCTAATACAAATACAAAAGTATTTATTTTTAAAAAAAGTATTTATCCAAGTACTTTTTTTCTCAAATATATATGCTAATAATGTTTAGGAGTGGTAATTGGCAGGTTGAATCAAATTTGGATAGATCAAAATAGGTAAAGATAATAAATGAGTTAAGACTAGTCAACCAAATTTTACTAAGTTTTAATTATTTTATTTGTTCTTTTAAAATATTAATAAAATTATTTTTTCTTTGTTATGGTTATATATAATATATCAAATTTTTTAAATTTAAAAATATTTTGACAAAGTTTCTCATGAGTCAATTGAATTACATATTAACCCCTATTTTTAGTGGATTGAATTAAAATGGATTGAGCTAATAAATATACGGTCAATAATCTTTCTAAACTTAAATGTGCCCAATATGCCTAATGTAGCATTCCTTTTTTAAAATGCTTTTTATTTTGAAATTTTGGTAGTATTATTGGAAATAGTTATTGGGTTCCACCATTACTCGCGCGGAGGCTTCTCTCTAAAACGGACCTATAAGGACGGCTAATTATCTCATTGTCGATCAACATATCCTTCTCATAAATTGTCGATTGTGAAATATCTGTAACTCGTAAATTGACAACTGTTCTCAACGAAGTAGTTGCTTAAAAGGAATTAATGTATCGCTAGAATAATAAATCATTTTCCACCCAATATATTGACAAATAAAAGAGAAAATATTTGAATCCTCAAAGCTTTCCAATATATTAAATTAAAGTTCTGTTTTATGTAATATTTGTACATAAAACTTAGAAACTTTCCCCATTTTAATTTATTTGTTTTACTTTTTTTTAAATTCATTTTTTTCTCAAAAGAAGCGATAACAACTCGAAGAGGGAGAGGCCCAAGGGTGAAAATGGAATAAAGAAGGATAACTTACATAAACCCCATGGTGTTAAGAGAAAATTTCAATTTATCCCAACCCTTTTCAAATTTACAAAAATCCTTTAAAATAAGTCTTGTGCGGATCCATTCGCCAAAAACTAGATTCATAGGTGATGATTCATCATATATAGTTTCAGTTATGATCTAAACGACAAGTAGCGTAGTTTCAGCTTCCAATCCCTTAAAATTTGCTAAATAAATCATAATCAAATTTCCAACAAAAAGGCCAATAATACGTTTCAAAAATTCAAATTGGTCAGATCTTCGACCTTTAACAAAAGTGAAGGCTACTGTAAACAACCCATACATTTTTCTTTTTCTTCTTCTTTCCCTTTTTTTCTCAACAAACTATCGTCTCCTTTCATCTTCTCATGCCCATAATGTACAACAACAACAATGGCGCCCAACAGCCACAAACGACACCAACGTCCCTTGTCCTTAAAGCTAGGTGTTTTCATCTTACTCCTCGTCCGTCCTTGCCTTGAAGCAGACAAACAAGATTCATTCAAATTTATTCGTTTAGTATGATTTCCAGCTTGTTAGGAAGCTTTGCCTTCTTTCGGAGATAGTAGAAGACTACACCAATGTGTTGCACAGTGGATCAGATGAAAACCAATAATAATCTGTGTTAGATACATATAAAAACACATGACTATAAATCACCTATGTGTAAATGATATGAATCATGTATAATTAAAAACACATGACTATGAATTACGTATGTGTAAAAGATATGAATCATGAGTATTTAAATACACATGACTATGAATCACATGTGTAAAAGATATGAATCATGAGTATTTAAATACACATGACTATGAATCACATATGTATAAAGGATATGAATCGGGTATAATTAAAAGCACATGACTATGAATTACCTATGTGTAAAAGATATGGATCAAGTATATTTAAAAACATATGACTATGAATCACCTATGTGTAAAGGATATGAATCATGTGTATAAAAAAACATATGACTATAAATCACGTATGTGTAAAAGATATGAATCGAGTGTATTTAAATACACATGACTATGAACCACCTATATGTAAAGGATATGAATAAAGTATATTTAAAAACACATGATTATGAATCACTTAATGTGTAAAAGATATAATGGGAGTATGATTTTTCAGTACTTCTTTATATTTGCTTCTCTTCAACAACTAGTAGTGTTCTTGTTCTTGGCAGAGGCTTGGTTTGGAAATTTATCGATGATTCATCTTTTGGGAACAACTACAAATCGACTATTTGCGAAATTCCCAAACTAAAAGATAGATTAGAAATCATTGTTGACCCTAATGAAAAACAAAATCAGAAAGAAAGATGAAGAAAATGAAAATTTTCAGTTTAGTTCATATGATTATGAACAAACACGATGAGGCATGAGAAATGGAAATGAGAAGACATTGAGTCTTGATAGAATTCAAAGATAATGAAGTATTTTTTAAAAATGAAAATTGCTAAAAAAAAAACACGTGAATTTAGGCAAAATTTAAGGAGGAAATTTAGTCTGCAAAAAGTTTGTGGAATATAAAGAGTCATGTATCATTAATTTGGAGAGAGAATAGAAAAATAAGGGATTTTGGATTTTTTTTTAAAGTGTTGGGCTTTTAGAGATTATTAAATCTTAAGTTGTGTATTTATGTAAAATTTTCAATAAAGAATGCCTCTTATATATATTTTTTGACAACTCTTTAATTTTATTTTTTCAAATAATGATATATTTAAGACCATAAGATTAGTACCATCTACATCTCTTAGTCTAAAACCACATGATTTGAAAGTCATTTTAATTTTCTTAAACGTCATGTCAAGTCAAAACATAGATAAATTAATTAAAACGAAAGGAGTAATACATGATAAAAACTTTTTCCTCAATATTATATATCACTTTGTAATGACAACACTTTATAATGCATGATAAAAACTTTTTGTTCAAGGCTATATATATTATCTTTCTGTATGGAAGAGTGTCAAAATCATGCCTATAGTTGTCTATATATGAAGCCTAAATTAATCTATCTTCAATGAGTCATTAACAAGGAAAATCTCTCTACATATATGAAAGGGAAATTTTGCATGACAAATATACTAATGATATACAAATTAATATACTAAAAATATGTATTCTTTGACACCACTCTAAAGTTTGTTCTACAACAACAGTTGGTCTAACCAAACATAGCTTACAAT
>JBCEWC010017260.1:0-12613 GCA_038996855.1 Solanum aculeatissimum
GATGAGAGAAAATTGAGAGAATTTGGGAGATGAATTGAGAGCTTGAATGAATTAAAATGGATTAGGGTTCAATTTAGTGGGTTTAGGAGAGTTAGAAAGGCTAAAACGACCCTAGGAATAATTAAAATTACCAATTAACCATTATTGAAATGGAGCAATTAACTGAAATAGTGGCTGACGGAAGAATTCACACGGTCCGTGTAGTGGCTCACGGATCGTGAACCCTATCGTGTGTCTTGACTGGGTTCATGCCTTGGCTTGGAATCTTGGAGGACTTTCTAGATCACTTTACTACAGGACACACTGTCCGTGAAGCTGCACACAGACCATACACTGGTCCAAGGAGCCTCACTTGGCTCGGAGTCCTGGCTTTGGGGTCTATGCAGTATCTGGACCACTCCACAAAGGCCGTCACAAATCGTGAGGCATCACACAGACCGTGAGATGGTCCGTGGAGCCTTACTTGGTTCCGGCCTTGGTCCCTCACCCATCCCACTTTCAGGAACAACCCATTGATGCCCCTCACGGGTTGTGAGCCTTCCCACGGCTCGTGGCCCTTATCGTATGGCACTGCCTTAGCCACTTTGGCCCTTCCTTTCCAGAACACTTTAGTCCATGGACAGTCCCACCAAAACGGCCATAACTTCCACATACGAACTCATATTTGAATAAAACCAATTGCATTGCGAAGATAATTCGAAGAGCTTCGTTTTGATATGGTCATACTCCACACAGTTCATCTCATACCAAGAGAAATAGCCATTCAAATTCAGTCTTCCTACACAGTTTCGTACAAAATTCTCCCAACACGATTCCTTTGAATACGACTACTTAAGTAGAACTCATGATCATCACTACACAACCATAACAAGTTCAAAACGGACCTTGATCCACTAGTACGAAGTCAAAATATTTTTAGGTCGTTACATCATCTCCCCCTTAGGAACATTCGTCCTCAAATGAGCTAGACCACGATTTAAGGAAGTCAATGAAGTAAGAAATATTTTCATCATAACTTGTAATGCAACATGCATCATTTTCAAAGCCATTTAAAACTCATGTAAAAACATCATTCAAATAATTTTCATGCTCATGTATGTATACAATGTCATGAAACTCATGAATTTAAAGAATTAAGGCCATTAGAAAGGATAGAACCTAGTACCTTAGGCTTGAGTAGATTGGAAAAGATAGGGGTATCTCTCCATCATGTCCACCTCCACTTCCCATGTAGCACCCTCCACTTGTTGGTTACTCCAAAGCACCTTAACCGAAACCACCTCCATGTTGCGAAGCCACTTCACTTGCCTTTCAAAAATTTTAACCGGTACCTCTTCATAAGTTAAATTCTCCTCAACCGTCACACCCTCCAAAGGCGTAATTGTCATAGGGTCACCAACCAACTTCCTCAACATCGAAACATGGAACACTGGATGAATAGAGCTCATCTCCGGAGGCAAATTCAACCTATAAGCCACATTTCTAATCCGCTCAAGAACCTCATACAGTCCGACGTACCGAGGGTTCAACTTCCCCTTTTTGCCAAAATGCATGATGCCTTTTATAGGAGATATCTTTAAATACACCAAATCACCTACATGGAATTTGAGATCCCTCTTTCTAACATCCGAATAGGACTTTTGGCAACATTGAGCCATCCTCAATCTCTCTCTAATCGACTACAACTTTTCTATGGCCTCAACCACCAAGTCTAGGCCTAAAAATGCTTCCTCACCTACCTCAAACCAATCCACTAGGGATCTACACCTTCTACCATACAAAGCTTTGAACGGAGCCATACCAATGCTAACATGGAAACTATTATTATAGGCAAACTTAGTAAGTGGTAGATGATCATCCCAATTTCCTTTGAACTCCAATACACAAGCCCTTAACATATCCTCTAAGGTTTGAATTGTCCTCTCGGCTTGTCCATCAACTTGGGGATGGAAATACGAGCTTAATTTGACCTTAGTACCAAGTCTCTTTTGAAATGACCTCCAAAAGTGAGAAGTTAATTGAGTGCCACGATCCGATATGATAGACCTCAGTACACCGTGCAACCTCACCAATTCCCAAATGTATAATTTTTCATAATCCTCGACACTATAAGTAGTCTTGACCAGTAAGAAGTGAGTTGACTTAGTCATTCGGTCAACAACAACCCATATTGAGTCAAATTGTTTACGAGTATGAGGCAACCCAACTATAAAGTCCAATTCACATCTTCCCATTTCCAAGTAGGAATCTCGATATCTTGGGCCAAGCCACTGGGCCTTTGATGTTCAACCTTCACTTGTTGGCAATCCAGACATTCCGACAATAATTTGGCTATGTCTTTATTCATTCCATGCCACTGATACACCTCCCTCAAATCCGATGCATCTTAGTGGATCCCGGATGAATAGAATATTGGGAATTATGAGCTTCCCTCATGATAATCTCCTTAAGGCCATCAACAGTCGGAACACACAATCAATTTTGGTACCGTAGCATACCATCTCCCTCTTGGGAGAAAACCTCAACCTTTCCTTCGGCAACCAATTTCTTTAACTTCACCAAGGAAAGATCTAAGTCTTGCTTTTCCTTAACATCCATCACCACTGAAGGCTCGGATCCGCCTTGAACAAAAATACCACCATTTTCTGAGTCAGCCAACCTAACACACAGTCTAGCTAACTGGTGTACTTTCTTCAATATCTCCTTCTTCCTTTCATCCACATGCGACATACTTCCCATCGATATCCTACTAAGGGCATCCACCAGAACATTCTCCTTGATGGGATGATAAAGGACACTCATATCATAATCCTTGATAAGCTCCAACCATCTCCTTTCCCTCAAATTAATATCCTTTTGGGTGAACACATATTTCAAACTCTTGTGATTAGTGAAAACGTCCACATGTACCCCATATAGATAATGTCTCCAAATATTTAGAGCAAACACCACCATTGTCAATTCAAGATCATGGGTCAGATAATTATGCTCATACACCTTCAATTGTCGAGACGCATAAGCTATCACCTTACCATGTTGCATAAGTACACACCCCAACCCGATCCGTGAAGCATCATAATACACCACAAACCAATCTAACCCATTGGGAAAGGTCAAAATAGGAGCCGATGTGAGTCAATCTTTCAAGGTCTAGAGGCTCTTCTCACAATCACTTGTCAACACAAACATAGCCTTCTTCTGAGTCAATTTGGTCAATGGGGACGCAATGGAAGAAAATCCCTTAACAAACCTCTGGTAATAACCAACCAATCCAAGGAAACTTCGAATATCTGAAGGAGTCAACGGTCTAGGCCAATCATTCACCACTTTGGTCTTCTTAGGATCAACCTTAATACCATCGCGCGACACCATATGACCAAGGAATGCAACCTCTCCCAACCAAAACTCACACTTGCTAAATTTGGCGAACAACTGCTTCTCCCTTAAGATTTGAAGCACCAACCTCAAGTGATCCATATGTTCTCGCTCACTCCGAGAGTAAATTAGGATATCATCGATGAAGACCGCCATAAAAGTTCAAGGAATGGCTTACATACCTGATTTATGAGATCCATAAACACCGCTGGAGCATTGGTCAACCTAAACGACATCACTACAAACTCAAAGTGACCATAACGAGTCTGAAAGGTCTTATTTTGGATATCACATTCCCTTACGTTCAATTGATGGTAACCCGAACGAAGGTCTATTTTAGAGAAATGAGTAGCCCCCTTGGAGTTGATCAAACAAGTCGTCAATTCTGCACAATGGGTACCTATTCTTGACGGTAACCTTATATAATTTTTGATAATCAATACATATTCGAAGAGAACCATTTTTCTTCCTCACAAAAAGCACGGGAGCACCCCAAGGTGAAATACTCGGTCTAATATATCCCTTCTCCAACAAGTCCTTTAATTAATCCTTCAACATTTTTAGCTCAGCCGGAGTCGTACGATAAGGAGGAATGGAAATAGGTTGAGTATCCAGAAGAAGATCTATACCAAAATCTACTTCTCTAACAGGAGAAATGTCGGGCAAGTCTTCGGGAAACACATCGAGAAACTCATTAACCATCGAAACTGATTCAAGAGTAGCTGACTCACTCTTCACATCTCTAACCCGCATAATATGGTAGATACACCCCTTACAAATCATTCTCCGTGCTTTGAGGTAAGAAATAAATTGACCCTAACCACGGAATCGTTACCCCTCCATTCCAACATCAGTTCATTAGGAACATGAAATTTGACTTGCCTAGTCCTACAATCAACCGAGGCATACGAGGCATGCAACCACTCTATCCCAAGAATAACATCAAAGTCATACATCTCAAGTTCTACAAGATCACCTGGGAACACTTTATGCAAAATAGAAACAGGAGAACACCGATACATTTTTCGGGCAATGATAGATTCACCCATGAGAGTGTACACCGAATAAGGTTCCCTTAGAGTTTCAGGGCTCAAACCAAATTTAACAGCCAACAGAGGAGTCACAAAAGATAAATATGCACCAGTATCAAGTAAACCATAAGCATCAAAATTAAATAATCTTAACATACCAATCATGACGTCTGGAGCTTCCTCCATCTCCTGTCAGGCATAAAGAGGATAGAACCTATTATTCCTGGAAGCACCAACAATCTGAGCCTTCGGCTGCCCTTGACTACAGGGGCCATATGATCTTTCTTTGAACCCCTTGGACAGTCAGAAATCTTGTGGTCCAAACCCCAACATCCAAACCAAGCACCCGAAGCTCTCTTAGAATCACCCATATGGTTCTTCCCATACTGGTCACATCAGGGAATTTGTGGACCACCCTCGATTTGTAACTTGTGAGAAGGCACCCTTGGGTTAGCAAACCTCACATTTGAACCTTGGCCTTGTTGGAAACGACCAAATCTGCCACCACCCTTAGAGTTGGAGAATCCACCCTCATACAAGGCTCTCTTAGAGTCATTCACCCTTCGCTCCTTGAGCTTTTCCCACTCAATCTGTTCAGCATAGATCATGTGCCGGGAGATATCCATGTCCCTAATGAGCATAGCAGTACAATATTCTTTCACCACCAAGTCAGAAACACCCAAAATAAACTTGTGTATTCTTGCACAGGGATCAACTACTAGAACAGGAGCATACTTTGAAAGCTTAGTGAATTTGAGAGAATAGTCCCTCACGATTATGCTACCTTGCTTGAGATTGATAAATTCAGTCATCTTGAAGTTCAAGAGGGAAGAAATGGTATAGGAAAACAGACTTGAATTTCTCCCAATCAACCTTAACATCTTCCATCCTCTCCACCGACCACTGATTGTACCACACTTGAGCTACATCCTTCAATTGGTAGGAAACCAATTTGGCCTTCTCCTCAAAACTGACACCCATAATAGTCAACAGTTTCGTGAGCTCATCAATGAACTCTTGGGCATCCTCACCACTCTCTGAACCAAAGAATTCTGAAGGATTCATTCCGGTGAAGTCCCTCACCCAAGAAGTTGGAGTGCTACCATTCATGAGATTAGTTGGTTGGGCTTGATTAGACATCACCTGAGCTAACATAGACACCACATTCCAAAACTCGGCATAAGTCACTATTTCCTCCATAGGCTCACGAGGGACTTGTTCCTCAGGGACTGGAGCTTGTCTGGGAGGCATCTTTTGAAAGAGTAAAAAGAACACCCTACTTCAGGAAATCTTTCATAACAACTCACAACACGACATAAGGGACAATGAAGTGAGAAAATTCCTAAAATATCGTCATAGCCTCTCGTTCATAGATATGGTGCGCATCAAACCCATGAAAATGACTCTAAGTGAGGTGACATATTGGACTCTGATGATCATTTACAAACCTAGGGATCTGATACCATCTTTGTCATGACCCGAGAGTAGGGCCTAGATGTCACATGGAGAAGGAGAACCTGAGAGTACTCAATCAAGCCATCATAACATCATCACATACATCATCGATTCAGAATTGCATATAATAAACAAACACCACATAAGTCTAGGGTATTCCGGGACTTTGGACTCAAGATATGGGGATATTGCAGGGAATAGGATAAACATGAATCACATAGCACATAGATATTACGTTCTAAGGGGCGGGTTGGTCGACTCAAGCTATGGGGGCAAGCAGGGTTACGGAATTTCCACATAAGAACATTCCCAATCCAATCACATCATAATAGCATAAGCAGAAATAGAAGCATAACATAAGGTAGCATCAATTAACATAGATAACCATATCATTTCAAATGACACATAGCATAATGTTCAATAGAGTCGACCTGTCCAACAATGCCTCTACATAAGATAAGACGGGGCCTCGATATAATCCAATCTCACCCTCAAGTCATAAAGTAAAGGAACATAAAGTAAAGGCAAGGTAGATGAAAGTGGGTGTTGCCCTTGGAACATAGGGCTCGCCACATGCAATTACTTAAACAATCTCGATTTAGCCGTCTAGCAGAGGATAAAAGTCAACTTCGGTCCCTACATGGTTAAAGCATGTAGACAACGAGTATGGGTTAGCACATAATAATGCACTAAGTATGCGGGCATGCAATGCATATATACATGAGCCTACGACCAAGCTAAATGACAAGGGAACATACATAAAAGGAGAATATAGGGAAGGATAGTATATCAATATGCCATAAAATCCATGATGCATGAAATGCCATAATGCTTATAGTATAGGGGATGTGACCATAACCAACATCCAAACTCATGTGAGCTACAACATGAACTTGCCCGATGAGGCCTCCCATCGAATGAAAGAAGATTACTTGCCAAAGGTAATTTACAGCACGCCTTATGACCTGGTCATTTCGGTGTGATGGCCACTTTACTTACGACCCAGTCATTTGGGAAGGATTTCCATAACATATCATATCATATCATAGCATACCTTATGGGCCTTCTATTTTGATAGCATAACCTATGTTGGCACATAGTTGAGGGAAAAGAGTGGGACCCTTGGGGATAGCCCACTTACTACTCCAATCCTTTTTGATGTTAAGTCGTCATCCCATAAGAATACGTGTACATGTACATGCCTTTAAAATAGGACGGAAATACTTGACATCATAATCATGCATAAGTAGGCTTAAAGGCCAAATCACTTACTTTAATTTCATGCATACGTGACTAAAAATTCAAACATCTTTCGTAATCATACTTCATTGGGCTAAAACGCCAAATACATTTCATGTCAAACTTCATGCATAGGAGTAGCTCCATACTTGTCATTTCATATCATATTGGTGTAAACCCCATGGTTGCTCAAAGAGCCATATCATAGATATTATGTGATCACATTCTTGTCATAACCCATACTTGTTCAAAATCATAGTCATAAACATATTTGGGACTTAGCCCACATCATATCCTTCTTGAAATCCATGTTCATGCATGCAAATGCCATGATTGATAATAAGGGTAGCATAGGTACTAGATTTCATAATTTAAATCCAAATCATGAAGAATCCATAAGAAATTCATAGTTAAATCAACCATTAAACCTCAATATAACATTACCCATACATAAATTAAATATTAAGGGGACATACATACTTGTACCATCTTGAATCAAAGTAATTCATCAACTAGGGGCTTAAGTCATCTTGAAATCATTAAATAAGAACAACCCACACTTCAATTCTACTAAATCATTCTTAATTCAAAAGACCCATTTCAAGAAAAATCATAATTCATCAAAAATTGAGAAAAATGATTTTATGTCTTCATGGTTGAAGAGGAACCAAGAATCAAACCCACATACCTTGAATTTAACAAGAAGATTGAGAAGATTCTGATGAAGACTTGAATTTTCCCAAATTTCAAGCTTGGTCTTCAATGGTGGATGGGAGAAAATTGAGAGGATTTGGGACATCAATTGAGAGTTTTTTTTATGGGAAACGGGCCTACGCCAAGAGGGCCCCACCTCTTGGACGGCCAGGGGTTGAGCAACACCCCCAAGCTTTATTATAAATAAATAAAATAAAAGTACAAAAGGAGGGGGGCTACGCCTGACCTCTGCCTAAGGTGGTACATAAGTCATCCAACTATCTAAAGTTGTCCAACTTATCCCCATTAAATACAAGATGCAGTCCTAGAAACTATATGCCTAAAAGAGGACTCCTCTCCATGCAATCTAACTAGGAAATCTATAAATAAAGGAGACTCTCCCTTTACAAAAAAGTAAATCCTTACTCCTAATCTTCAAATTAAGGATTAGTAAAAGATAGTGAGATGGTTCGTGGAGCCTTACTTGGTTCCGACCTTAGTCCCTCACCCAGCCCACTTTCTGGAACAACCCACGGATGCCCCTCATGGGTCATGAGCCTTCCCACGGCTCGTGGCCCCTCCCGTATGGCCCTGCCTTAGCCACTTTGGCCCTCCCTTTTCCAGAATACTTTAGTCCTTGAATAGTTCCACTAAAACCTATCATAACTTCCACATACAAACTCCGATTTGAGTGAAACCAATTGTATTACGAAGATAACTCAAAGAGCTTTGTTTTGATAGGTAATAGTCCACACAGCTGATATCGTACTAAGAGATATAGCCATTCAAAGTCAGTCCTCTTATATGGTTTCATACAAAACTCTCCAACACGATTCCTTTGAATACGACCACTTAAGTAGAACTCATGATCATCACTACATAGCCATAACAAGTTCAAAACGGACCTTGATCCACTAGTAAAAAGTTTGAATATTTTTTTGGGTCATTACATGAACCTTCATAAATTCAATGGAATTTAACAAATTAGGGGTTAATTAACTTTAAAATAAAAAATTGAATACATCCTATACTTCAATTTAATTAAATCATTCATAATTTAAAAGACCAAATTCAAAGTAAGCATAGTTTCATAAAATCAATTGAAGAAATTCATTTGGGGTTTTATGGTTGAAAGGATCCATGATTAAATTCCCACATACCTTCATATTCAAGAAGTTTTAGAGAGAAGAGAGATTGAAGAAGAAGACTCCTTTGAATTCTAATTCTAATTTTCAAGTCACAATAGGGAGAGAGCCTTTGGAAGAGAGAGTTTGAGGATATTTCTACGTGTAGGAAGAAATTTGAATTGAATGAAGGTGTAGCCTAATTTCAAGGGTTTAGGAGGGCTTAGAAAGACTAAAACGTCCTTAGGAATAACCTAAAATTACAATTATACCGTTAATAAAATGGATAGGAAAAATAGGAATGACACCTACACGGTCAACTACATGGACCGTGAGGTGGTCACATGTACCGTGAGCCATCCCCGTGAATCTATACTTGAAAAAGAACTCGTCGACGAAAACTTGAGACGGTAATCCCATACTTAGAAAAATTTCCTTACCGCAACTATACGGTGGACTTCACGAGTCGTGAGGTGGTCCATGGAGCCTTACTTTGTGTAGGGCCAAGGATGATATCCTTCACACGGACTGCTTCACGGCCCATTATGCCTCACACGGTCCATGAACTACACTTTCCCATTGACGTTATTTCTGGAACATTAACCTTATACATAGATCAATCCTTAGGTTAAGACCATCCCGAAACACCATACCACGCTTCGTGAGATGTCACACGAGTCACTTCACAGACCACGAAGTGAGACACGTCCCATGAAGACCTCCATGAGAGTGTGCCTTAGTCAAATTTCCAGAAAAAGGTCCCTATGCAGGCAGTCTCACTAGAAAGGACATAACATTTTCATCCGAACTCTGAATTAAGTGAAACTAAGTGCATTAGAAAGATAACTTAGTGATATTCAATTTGATACATCATGTTTCTCCTAGTTCTACCCATGCTAAGATATATGGTCATTTAAATTCAGTACTTCCACAAGACGTCAAGCAAAACTTAACCAATGCGATTTCTTTGAATACGACCATTCAAGAGAGACTCATGAAGCTCACTAACCGACCATGGAATGTTCAAATCAGATCCTAATAAACCTGATAAGGTTAACAAAATTTCAAGTTGTTACAACCGGTGGTGTTCATGGATCTAATGTATAGAGTTTTCAATCCTTTATTGATGTTTTTGTGGTAGTCTTCAAAGATGATATATTAGTGTATTTTTAGAGTTAGCAAGAACAGATGAATCACTTAAGGATCATGCTTCAAACCTTGAGAAAGAGGAAATTATATGTCAAGTTTACCAAGTGAAAGTTTTTGTTGTAAGAAGTATAATTTCTCGAGCATATGGTGTCTTCTGAGGGAACTAAAATTAACCCCTAGAAGATGAAGGTGGTAAGGAATTGGATTAGACCATTGTTTCCTTTGGACATAGGAGCTTTATAGGTCTAGACAGGTACTATAGAAGGTTTGTTGAAGGGTTCTCCTCTATTTTGTCACCTTTGACAAATTTCACTTAAAAGAAGACAAAGATCATGTGGAGGGATGAGTGTGAAAAGAGTTTCCAAACATTGAAAGATCCACTAACTTTGATAGCAATCGTGACCTTTCCATAAGGTACTGAAGGATTTGTTCTCTATTATGAAGCTTCATGGATCAGATTGGGATATGTGTTGATGTAATATGGAAAATTATAGCCTATGCTTCAAGTCAATTTAAGGTACATGAAAGGAACTACCAAACCCATGATCTTGAACTTTCAACATTTGTCATTGTATATAAAATTTAGCGTTGTTATCTTTATGGGGTATATGTAGAAGTAATCACCGACCACAAGAGCCTACAATATGTTTAGTCAAAAGGACCTCATGTTAAGGCAAAGAAGATGGCTAAAACTTCTAAATAATTATGATAAGAGTGTGACGTATCATCCAAATAATGCTAATGTCATAACAGATACACTTAATAGGGTGTCCATGGGTAGTGTATCCCATATTGAAGATGAGAAGAAAGAGTTGGTGCAAGATGTGTACCATTTGGCCCATTTGTGGGTAAGATTGAGTTGTTTTAATAAAGGTGGTATTGTTGTGAAAAATAGTTACAAATCATCTTTGATAGCGGATGTTAAGCACGACCTAGCCCCAAGATTACTGGAGTTGAAGAAGTTGGTAGTAAAAAAGAAAATAGAAGTCTTTTCTCAAGATGGAGATGGTTTCCTACATTATCAAGGGCAGATATGTGTTCCAAATATAGATAGCATAAGGGAGATAGTTTTTGATAAGGTTTATAATTCACAATATTCTATTCACTCGAGATATACCATGATGTATAGAGACCTAAGAGAGGTGTGTTGGATAACGAGAATGAAGAAGGATATAGCAAGGTTCGTTACAGAATGCACTAATTTTTATTAAATGAAAACTAAACATCAAAGGCCGAGTGGCTTAGCCTAAGATATTGCAATCCCCACTTGAAAATGGGAGGATGTGAATATGGATTTTATAGTAGAGTTGTATCATATTCTGAAGCAACATGATTCTATTTGAGTTGTTGCTTATAGAATGAAAATTTTGACTCACTTCCAACTAGTCAAGAATTCATATAGTGCCCAAGAGCATGCCAAGTTGTATATTCTTGAATCGGTAAGGTTGCATAGGGTATTGTTTTCCATTATACCTAATTTTGGTTCTCAATTTACTTCTCATTTTTATATCATTTTAAAGGGTTTGTGGTACAAAAGTGAAGTTAAGTACCTCTTTCTGTACTCAAACCAATGGACAAGTTGAGAGAACAATTCAATCCCTTGAGGACATATTGAGTGCATGCATGTTGGAGCTCAAAGAGAATTGGGATGATCATCTACCATTTATTAAGTTTTCCTACAATAATAGCTAATACTATAGCATAGAAATGACACTATTTAAAGCTTTGTAAAAAAGGCGATGTAGGTCTCTAGTGGGCTAGTTTGAGGTTTGTGAAATGGATTTGAGTGTACCCTATTTAGTTTTGGATGGTATGGAAAATGTGAGACTCATAAGGCAAAAGTTTAAGATGGCTCAATGTCGCCAAAAGCCATACTCTGGTGTTAGAAAGGGGGATCTTGAGTTCAATGTAGGTGATTGAATCTACTTAAAGGTTTCACCCATGAATGGTATGGTTCAGTTTGGTAAGAAAGGGAAATTAAGCCCTAGGTATATAAGGACTTATAAAATGTTTAAGCGAATTGGTAAGGTGGCTTATGAATTGGAGTTGCCATTGGAAATTAGTATTGTTCATCTGGTGTTTTATATGTCAATGTTGAGGAAGTTTATGGGTGATCCAAATTCCATAGTGTCATTAGAAGAGGTGAGTTTTGAATGAAACTTGACTTATGAAGAGGTTTTGATTGAGATCCTAGACCGGTAAGTAAAAACGTTGAGGAACAAAGAAGTTGCTACTATTAAATTCCTTTAGAGGAATCAACAAGTTGAAAGTGTCATATGGGAAGCGGAAGCGGATGTGATGAAACAAGACCCTTATCTATTTCACTCCACTCAAGCCTAAGGTATTAGGCTATTATTACCAAAAGACCTTAATTTCCTTGCTTTTTAATTTTTCATGTAATTATACATGCATGCATAATTTTAAACTACATGTCATGACAACGATAGGGGGCCTAGATGTGACATGGCGTAAGAGGACCCGAAGACCCTCGATCAAGCCATCATAGCACCATTACACTCATCATCGGTTCGGAAACGCGGAAGCTAA
>JBCEWC010017261.1:0-12612 GCA_038996855.1 Solanum aculeatissimum
GTTGACTGTCAAAACTGTCCCTCTAGGCCACTAACTAGCCCAATTTGCATTCGGCCACTTAAACTCAACCCGTGGTCTCCAAAACTCATACATGGCTTATAGTACATCATAGAATGCCAATCATAAGTAGATTTCAAAAATTTTCGGGTTGTTACATCACCATTCGACGATCAAGGTCGGCCATCGTCAAGCACTCTGACGATACACCAAATGTGCACTTGACCATCTTTTTCAGCATCCTCTGAAGACTTCAAGTCACTACAATTACTGGCGATGCCGCTGTCCATTGCTGATCATGTTTGGCGATCCGCCGAACCTCCACCTTTGTCGCCCTTCTGTCACGAACTTGGGGGCTTGTTTGCTGCAACATTAGGCAGTATCCTTTGTTATTTGGCGATATTCCGAATGTGTCATCGATGTCACTTCTGACTACCTTTTTGGCATTTTTTTCTCTTTTTACTTGCTTTGTTAAGTATCGTCCATACTTGCACTTTTATCTTCATTCCTGGCATTAAACATGCATATTAGTTAGCATATGAAACATAACAGCACATTGAGGATAACATTTTCTTACATTTTAAGCCCAAAATGAGTCCAAAATATGGACTCATAAACACCGCCAACTTAAACTTTTGCTTGCCCTTAAGCAAATTAAAATACCAATCGTTCCAACTCAATACTTGCAAATAGGGCCATAGGGAGCAACATACACTATCTCTCCTTTGTTGTCCTTCTTCAAACCTTCCATAAACCACTTACAAATTTTGAAGCCTCAAGAGGTGACTAAAGAATGCTCAAGGCATGGTTATGCTTACAATTGATCATGTGGTTGCAGATCACTGCCCAAAAACTTCACAATTTACCCTTACGCAAAAGAAGATCCTATACACATAAAGTTAAGACACAATTTTCAAGGATTTCTTCAAATCTCACTCTCCTAAATGAGAAATGGCATGTATGGTTCAACCCATAGGCTTTCCCTTATTCTCAATCTGAGTTCACTCGCTTTCATCTGGATTAGGATCCCAAAGAACTTTATTCGGGCTGCAATGAAAGTTAAGGACAGGTAGGATACCATATGGATAATAGCAGCTCATCCCTTCTTGAACTCTACACATACTTCTCACACTCATGATTCCTTTGATCCTCATTCTTTTTCTTCTCCAATTGACATCTTTTTGCTCTTGTTTTTCAATCCTAGATGTCCTCATTTATAATAATTCTTTAATAATTTTGGTGGGTCTGCTCTTTTCAAGCAAACTTCTTTTTCTTTTCATCATTTTTCACTTTTTGGATCTTTTTCTTTACATCATCATGCAAGAACTCCTTTCCTTTCTTTATTTTCCTTTTCTTTTCTTTCCTCAACTTTTACATGGGAGAAACCCCTCTTCCACCAAAACCCTCAACTTTGTCTTTTGGCCATTACTTTGTTCACTTAAGCTCAAGGAGGGAATGGTCAGGAACAAGAAGGGATTATCTTTCAAAATAAAGGTCAAGCTTACATGGCTACCAAAGAAAGAATCAAGGCTCAAAAGGGGTTCACTGAGGGATCAATTCAGTGTCATTGGAGGCTTGTATGGTCAAGGTGGACTCAAAAGAAACCAAAGAACGCCTAAGATCCTTTCCTAATCTGGATTCAACCAAATCACTCCTCAAAACCAACTAGACAAGTTCTAGATGTTGCAAGAAATGCCTTTCAACAAATTCCTAACTCACATGGCAAAATGGATTCTCATTCAAACTATGGCAATACACACTCAAAATTTACGATCATCGCATATCCAAGCTCAATACTCACATAGTCAACTCAAGATGCACCAAATCCTTTCAGGTAGTGATCCTTCAAGATAAAGACTAATTAGTGAGTTAATGTATGCTCCCCACCCATGGCACTATCCAAATCAAAGATATGAACTATCGATACTTGGATGTCTAAGGACTAGAGACGCGAGAAATGCATTTGAATGGATTTTCACATATGCATGGGGTTTGCCACAAATATCAAGGAAATTATTCATCCATCAAAAACAAAAGTAAGCAAATTAAAAAAAAAACTTATCTATTACAACCCAAAATAAAAGATTATTTACAAACCAAAATTAAAAATTGTCTCAAATTTCTATCAACAAAAACTAAATTAAACATTGTCTTATCCAACTCATCAGAAATAAAAGAAAAATAGTTAGTCATCATCAAATTAATATTAGGACTTCCAATTGCTCACCCCCTCCTAAAAAAAGAGCATTGTCCTCAATATGCAAGAACAACATCAGTCATGCATAAAAGGTAGAAGTGAGAATTAGAATCCCTCTAAACATGATCAATCCTATTATGGGGGTAGTGGAGTTGAAGATGAGGTCATGAGGGAATCAATGCACATCTTACGGTGCACTTTTCAAGTCAATCATCAGCCTCACGAGCTCTAGGTCACTAAAACCGAATGTGCCAATCATGGATGTGTCCTGAATTGACTCTTTAGTAACTGCGGCTACAATATCATACTCGAACCACTTTAACTTATCAAGATCAACTTGACGTGGCTCATCTACCAAGGTATCCTCATCGGTCTCCTCATCACATCTGTCGTACCATCGAGAAAGACATTGATATCAACCTTAGGTGGCATGTCCAACACATCGAAAAAAGAACTAATATCTGTGTACTTTAGAGATGCCACCTCCGTTTTCAACCATTCGATATCTGCCTTCACATCCAACGAGCCATCACTACTACCACTCTTCGTTTCCACAACTTTTACTCTCTCAGCCAATTCCTTCAATTCTTTCCCATGATCCTCAAGAATTACCTCTGGCCTATCCATTCTCAATTTTTAGGCCTCAATCAACACGTTTTGCTTATTTTTAGCCTCGATGCATGGGGCCAAAGCAAAGGTTGTGGATCCTTCAATAAACTTAGGTACAGAAGACTCAACCCGAGTGGCACAAATATCAGCTACTTTGGCTAACTAGCCAATGCTAATAATAGTAGCTTTGGTTATCGGGGGTTGGTCGTCTATAGCCTGAGCCTTGGATTGTGTAGCAGCAATAGGGAGTGGAGTAGAAGAGAAAGGTAATAAGGGAGAGGAGGAAGATATACCAGCCTCGGGTGTCAGCTTTACAATGCTAGACTTAAGGGCCTCAACATCAATCACTGGTGTTTTATCCACCGGCTTCTTCCTGGACTAGTCTTATTCATCCCTTGAAATTTAGCCTCTATTCGCTAGATATCAGTGGATGTCGATTGAGTGATCTCCACATCAGTTTTTCTATTAAATGGAACTCTGAACCTCTTGCACAATGAGCTGATGAGGCTAGGGAATGAAAGTGTGGTTTGCACTTGCTTTTCTTTAGTGAGGATCTCTGGGGAAATGATAGATCTAAGATTGAGTTTCCAACGGTCCATGATGCATCCAACCAATGCTGCCTTTGGATGTTGAAGAATCAATTTATTTTGGGATGGCATTAGGTTGCTACTAATAAATCCAAACCAAAACCTTTCGGGAATATTCATCTCTTTCTTCTCAATTATGGCTCCTTCCTATAACCACAAAAGAGTTGGGATACCAATCATTGGGACCAACCAAGCTTTAAGGTCATCAAGGTTTGTCTCCCTCAATATCTCATCAAGATCCTGGGAATATCTATGTGTGCACCCCAAAATGTCATTGACATCAATTTCACTGCATGGGACTTGTGCATCTCGAGCCTCCACATCATTAAGAGGCTTGAGAATAATCTTTACCCTACTTTTTCTCTTAGGAATAGCCTTGGCATAGGTCTCATACAACCCTCTCACCAAGCTTGGAATGTACAGGTCCCGAGGTGTGGTAAAGTACTAGAAATTGTGGAACTTTAGAGTGTCCCATGCCTCGTGGTACCAATCAATGACCCCATCAGTTGACAACCTCCTCTCCTCTAGAATTTTTCAGAGTCCTGCTGCTTTTATAGCCAGTTCAAGTGCCTTGGGGCTATGGTTTCCTGGATTATTTGTGAAGTCTGGATGAAAGGGTTATGGATGGATTTGGATCTAGCCTGAATTAATCGTTGTTTTTGGCTCGTCTCTGAAGAAGGCTCATGTGTTAGGGTTTGGGACCACTCTTGTTCATCCTCATACGTTTTCTATAACACATTGAGGGACACCTCATCATCACTGTCAAATTTCCTGTGCTTTGCTACTTTCCTTTTGCCTTTTCCCCGTACTTCCCTATGAGGTCATTAAGATCTTTGCTCTGCCTGATCGGGGGCTATAGTAACTCCCTGAGCTACCCGAATCCTCCTTGAGTAACTATCTCTTTTGGCCTACCCATGTCTACAAAACAAGCTCAAGTATGTGTGTAAGAATCAATCATAAGAAAGAAGGATTCAAAAATTAAGCATAAGAAAAGCATGCAGGGTGGACAGGTCAATTTACCCACCGAACATGTTCGCCGATCCACCGAATTCATTCGATGGTCAAACAAACTATCACCTTTTTTCACAGTTTTCAAGCTTCAAAACACTATCACTTTCGGCAATGGTTGTGCTAATTTGGTGATATGCCGAATCAATTCGGTTGTGGAAAATATCATCACTGAAAATGATAGAACTTAGCCTAAATAATCAAGAAGAAAAATCAGTGTGTGACAAGTTAGCCTATTGTTGAGTCAGCTTCGACGATCAAAATGACCATCTCTAAAATTGACTAGAAAGGCCAACATCCTCTAGAAGTCAAAATATGATCAACCTTACATAAAAACAAGGGAAATGTCACACATTACCCCACTAAAACAATAACAACATATGTTCAAAGGTCTATTGCTGCCCTATCCTTATCACCATGTCTACAAATTCGATTAAATGATGACTTACCCTTAAGAATAACATCACCCAATCTATCATAGAGAAAGTTCAAGTCGCTAAATCAAGTTCGGGGGTTACTCAGACTTCACCCCTAGCCCACAAAAGCAATCAACTCAACAAGCATGAATATTCACTCAAAGCATTCAAACATTCATGGAAACATCCCAACAAAAGACTATTTAGCAAGCGACGTGATCAAAATTGGGACAATACAACATCTCATTCAATGATTGGACAACATTTTCATCAAATCTAGTCCTAGACAATAGCATATAGACAATCAATTTCACCATTTCTCAAAAGAATTAAAAACCCAAATAAACCAATTACAATAAAAGCATACGGCTCCATACTCACCAAAACACATTACCCATATGATTTCCAACAAGATTCCAACATCACACTATGATTCTCAACTTCACAAAACCCTAATCATGCCCTTATGAACCAATATCATCTCAAAAGGTAAAGAAAAAGGGCCAAGAACATACCTCAATGATGATGTACTAACAATGAGAGTATCTAAATGGAAATTTTTGTTGATGAAATCCGTCCAATCCGAAGAAAAATGCAAAAGAAAAAGATATAGGGAAGTTTGGTTTGCTCAAGAAGATGGAGAGGAGGGAAATTAAAGAGTGAGAGCTTAAGGAATTTTAAAAGCTCTTAAGTAAGTTGGTAAGGTGCGAGATTTTGGCGATGCCCGCCTCTTTCGATAGTAACCAAACCTTTTCTTCATCCTCAAAAGGCGGTGAAATTTACCATCGCCCATCCAGTTTGGTGATCCACTAAATTTCAACTTTTACCACCTAATTTGAAAGTACCTTAAGAGTCATGAAATGACTCAAAAACCGGTCAAATTAACGATCATCATCTTAATTCGATGATCTACCATTTTGGCACATCATATAACCTTTTTTTATTTCACTTCAACTTCTTCATTTTCTACCACCTGCACAAGTAACAACCATTATTCAAAAAGAAAAACTTACCAAACATCCTTGGGTTGCCTCCCAAGTAGTACTGTATTTAGCGTCATGGCATGATGTCATCCTTCCAACTTCAAGTCACCCAAGATTGATCTATAACTGACACCACTCGAAAGTCCTTCACCTGCTTCATAATCTTGCAAATACTGAAACCCACTTCCAATTTGTTTGCCCACAACTTCAAATCCCTCTCTCTACATCCACCAATGCTCTCTCAGTAGCCAAGAATAGTCCACCAAAAATCATGGGAACATCAACATCTATTTCATAATCCAGAATAACAAAATCAACTGGCAGTATAAACTTATCCACCTTCACTAAGACACAATGCAATATCCCCATCGGTGTCTTGATTGACGAGTCGACCATAAACAACCTCATTGTCATTGGTGAAAGGGTATCTAACCCCAACTCTTTAAAGATGGCCAAGGGCATAAGACTTATGCTTGCACCTAAGTCGCACAGTGACTTTCCAAACTTACAAGCTTTGATAGTGCACAAAATCGTGAATGCACCAGGGTTATCCTTTTGAGCAACCAAGTGTTTTGTCAAAAATTGCACTGTAATTGTGCTATATTTCAATTGTTTTGAACTCTAAGGTTCTCTTCTTGGTCACCATCTCTTTCATAAACTTTGCATACCCTGACATTTCCCTCAGAGCTTCCACTAGTGGGACATTGATAGATAAGGGATTAAACATGGAGAGAAATTTCTGAAACTTGGTATCATCATCCTTTTTTCAATCTCTGGTGAAATGGAAAATCGATCTTGACCTGAGGAGCCTTAACTTCAAGGTTGAGTTTGAATTCTTAGGGGGCACACTTTTAGTATTAATTGGACCACCCCCAACTTTCTTATTTTCATTACTCTTTGGATTGTTGAGAGACTCGCTTTCTTCATTCACAGCAATATCATCATTTTCACTCACATTCACTACACCTTCATCCACTTCCAACACTTTATCACCTACCTCAACATTAGGTGAAGGCACAACACCTTCAACAACTTTGCCACTATGAGTCATGATGGATAAGCACTGTTGGTCAACATTCTTTGGGTTAGCAATTGTGTCACTGGGTAGGCCACCCTTTGGCCTTTGGTTGACATGGGTCGAGATATTAGCAAGTTGTGTCTCCAGGTTCTTAATAGATGTTGAATGTGAAGTCACGGTTTGGCTCAGCTGCAAAAATATGACTTCATCTCTTTCAACACCTTATCTGAAGCTTCAACTTTGTTCAAAATTCTAGTCAACGTGTCCTCAGTCTAGAAGATTTCATGATTCACAACCGATTCAACCACTTTCACCCTTTCATGGGGTGTTATGTACCTATATCTTACACCATCTCGGTCTCTCCAACCTCTGGTTTGCTCTGGCTAATTACTATCTCTCCACCCAGCACCATTGTTCCAACATTGATTCCCGGGTGACCTTGGAAAGGTCGGTCGAGAACCCATGACCTGGTTCCCATATAGTGCACCTTTTCACTATATCCACTATCATAAGTCACCTCACCAGCAACACCAATCACATTCACACACTTCCAATTACCACCCATTACGTGTTTAGCAAAGAGATCTAACTTAGTCAACATTTTAGCCATATTTTCGTCCCTCTCTTGATCTTGGGCTAGTTATTCCTTGGATGGGCCCCTGTGAGTAAAAGATACAACGTCATCCCTTATATACTAAGCCCTATATATCTTGGTCATATCATCCAGCAACTCACATGAAGCAACAAATGTTTTCTTCAAGATTCCTCCTCTTACCAACTGATTAGTCGCACCTTTGTTGACAACATCCAAACTCAAGTAGAAGTATTGCAAGAGAAAGTGGTCTAGGACTCCATAATTTTGGCATTGGAGTAGGAGTTTCCAAAACCTTATCCATGTTTCATGCAGCGGTTCACCTTTAATTCTTTTTTAAATTCTGAATACTCCTCCAGAGCCTAACAATCATCGAGGGAGGAAATAATCATTTAAGGAATAAATATTGCAATTCCTCCCAAGATGTGCTTGAATCACGAGAAAGTTTATCTAACCATCTTATGGCCTCCCCGATTATAGAGAATGGGAAGAGTCTCAATCGAATGACCTCTTGTGTTATACCTTGAAAGCTGAATGGCAAACATATGTCCACAAAGTTATGAAGATGCTCATGCAGGTCCTCATGGGCTTGACCTCCAAACAGTCCCTTTTGCTGGAGCAACTATAGCATAGTGCTCGTGACATGAAACATAGTGTTACTAGCTAAGGGAGGTAATCGTATAGCTCCTGTACTTCCCACTTGATCCCAATAAACGTCATGAAAATCATTGAGATCTCCCACATTGTCACCATGTACAGTTCTGGCGTTATCCATGTTTTCACCTAAATAACATCAATACAAACAACAAGAAAAATAATAATAGAATTCAACTATAAATACTAAGTTCAAACAAAAACTTCAATCAAGAACAAGCATCATTCCCCAGAAATAGCACTATTGTTTATGACTTTTAAACCTACCTCATAAATGGAAGATAGAGATGATTGTTATTAGCATATTAATCCAAAAAAAGAGTCAGGTCGAATCCAACAGGGAATAAACATTGAAGAGATGAAGTAATGAGTTACACTAGGCATTTGTTGCAATTAAGATGGGGTTGCAAGTAAATAACAACTAGAATTCAACTAACAATAGTTCTAAAATAAAAATTAATAATCGATAGAGAGAGATATCGAGGTCTGCAAATATGGGGATAGATCTAATTAACCAGATCTAAAAACTTGATTGATTTAATTAAAAATATGTGAGCAAGCTAGGTTGTTGGTAACTAGCACTTCATTTACATAGTGATGGTGTTTTGCCATGAACCTATTATGACATCACATGCAAATCGCTCAAGGATACGTTTGGACTAAGAAATTATAGCAAATCTCATAATACTTTAGCCATTGAGCCCAATTTTATGGCATTCAACTAAAACTCCAAAAGTTTTCTAGCTAATACACCTATTGCCCACTCTAATTACTCAAATTAATATAATAATCAGAGACCTAAAGTAAATCCCGAGTTTGCAACCTCAACATTATAGATAAAACTTAGCAATAACTGTAACTCACTCAGATTAACATCAATACAATAAAAATATCATAGACCCAACTAATAAATCAAAAACCCATATTATATACACACACCCAACATTGGGTTTTTAGTCACACATGTTCAAAAGTAAAAAAATAATACCATAATCTGTAGTTAAGAACATGGGTAATATGAATTACAAGAGAAAAGGTGAATTAATCCAGTTAATCTCTCCAATTTCTTCTTTCTAAAGCTTGAAATCACCAAACCTTGTACTTGTTCAGCAAGAACCTTCTATGTACTTTATTCTCTCTTTATTTCTATATGGTAAGCTATAAAAATCAGATATAGAATGGTATGTACAAAGTCCTTTTTATGATCTTGTTATAGTCTGTGTGAATTTTTGAAAGTTTATGCACCATTTTACCAATCGACGATCAAGGTCAGCCATCATGGAGCACTCCAGCGATGCGCCAAATATGCATTTAACCACCTTCTTCTGCATCCTCTAAAGGCTTCAAGTCTCTATATTTATTGGTAATGCCTTTGTCCATCGCCTATCATTTAGGCAATCCACTAAACCTCCACCTGCGTCGTTCTTCTATCATAAACTTAGGGAATGGTTTGCTACAACATTAGGTGGTCTCCTTTGTTACTCAACGATACACCAAATATGTCGGCGACGTCTCTTCTGACAACCTTTTTGGCATTCTTGCCCTTTTTCCTTGCCTTGTTGAGTATTGTCCATCATTGCACTTTTATCTTCATTCTTGGCATTAAACATGTATATTAGTTAGCATATGAAGCATAATAGCACATTGATAACAACATTTTCTCATATTCGGAGCCCCAAAATGAGTCCAAGATATGAACTCATCACCCACCATACCAGAAAACTGTTCCACGGATCGTAAACTAATCCACGAGACCTGGAACCCTTCCACACATAGCTAATTTTACACTTCCTAGGGTCCTAATCCATGACACAAACTATGAACTATAAATAGGACCACCATCTGTCCTATTGGTTGTGGTTTCATTTTGTAGAAACTCCAAATTTTGTTCAACTTCTGAAACTCACTCTACGACACATTCTATGGTCCATGTTTTCTTTCTCGGGCCATAAATGGTCCTTGTGGACTCTTTTGACACTTATAAAAACTCAACATTTTGAAGCCCCTATTCACGAGCTTGGTTTATGGCTCATGGATTGAACCATAAGCCATGAACATAGCTCGTGAGATGACCCTGAATCTTTCCGATCTAACTTTTTCTACATTTTAAAGGCTTCTAGCTTGAGGGTCCTTACATTATGTTCCCCTTGGGAATATTTGTCCCTAAATGTACTTAAACATAGGCTCTAAGGGTAAAATAAGCAGCAGACAAACAAGCATGAATGCAAAAATGCAGTTTAAACATCCTTTTATGAAATTGTCAAGATCCATACTAAAAACATGTCTCATAACATTCCATAAACATGTAAATAAGTATATGCATCATGCAAGAACTGAAATGCAAGGAATTGAAGATTTTAGGCAAGAATAACTTAATAACTTATGTTTGAATAGAGTGGAAAAGATAGGGATGACGCTTCACATGTCCACTTCTGCTTCCCATGTTGATCCTTCAACCTGATGATTCCTCCAAAGCACTTTAACAGATGCAACTTCCTTATTTCTTAGCCTCTTTACTTTCCAGTCTAGAATTTCAATCGGAACCTCCTCATAAGTCAAATTTTCTTCAATGTCCACATCTTCCAATGGGCTATAGAATTTGGATGAACCACAAACTTCCTCAATATTGATACATGAAAAAACGAATGAATCATGTATATCTCCATAGGTAATTCCAACTCATATGTCACTTTTCCAACTCTTCTCACAACTTTGTAAGGTCTTACATATCTAGGGCTTAGTTTTCCTTTTTTGCCAAATCGATAACACCTTTCAAGGAGACACCTTCAAATAAACCCAAGCACCTATATTGAACTGAAGGTCCCTTCTCCTCATATCAAAGTAGGACTTTTGTTGACTTTGAGCCATTTTCAATTTTTCCCTTATGAGTTTCACCTTTTCCATAGCATCCATGTCTAAGTCTGGCCCTAGAAAGGCCATCTCATCAACTTCAAACCAACTAATCTAGCCAACCTATGGACTTCCTTGACTAACTCCCATTTTTCCATCATCTTCTAAATGATACATGCTACCCATGACCACCCAACTAAGCATGTTGGCCACTACACTAGCTTTTCTAGGGTGATACTTCACATTCATGTTATAGAATTTTGAGAAGCTCCAACCACCTTCGTTGTCTTAGATTAGATCCCTTTGAGTAAATACATGTTAAAGACTTTTATGATTGGTGAAAACACCAACATGAACCTCATACAACTAGTGATGTCATATTTTCAATGCGAACAACACGGCCACAAGCTCAAGATCATGTATTGGCTAATTCTTCTCATGTACCTTCAATTGCCTTGATGTATAGGAAATCACCTTACCATATTGCATCAACACACAATCCAAACAAATTCTTGAGGAATCACAATAGATAAAAAACCCAGTAGTTCCCTCTGCCAAGGTCAAGATTGGAGTCAAAGTCAACCGATCCTTCAAGATTTGAAAACTCTTCACACTCATCCATCCATACAAATTTCACTTTCCTTTGGGTCAACTTAGTCAATGGAGACAAAATGGAGGAGAAACCTTTAATAAATCTTCTATAATAGCTGGCTAGGCCCAAGAAACTCCTAATGTCCATAAGAGTCAATGGCCTCGGAAAATTTCTTACCGCCCTCGTCTTCTTAATCCCATCACCCGATACCACATACTCAACCTCTTTCAACAAAATTCACAGTTATCAAATTTTGCAAATAATCTTTCTTCCCTTAACATTTTCAACATTATCCTCAAATGCTCTGTGTGTTCTTCCTCACTCCAGGATAAATTAGAATATCATCAATGAATACCATAACGAACATATCAAGGTAGGGCTTAAACACCCTATTCATAAGGTCCATGAATATTGTCGATGTATTAGTGAGGCCGAAAGACATCACCACAAATTCAAAATGGCCATATCTAGTTTGGAAAGCCATTCTAGGAATGTCACTCTCTCTCACCCTTAGTTGGTGATACCTGGACCACAAATCAATCTTGGAAAAATCCTTGCCTTCTTGTAATTGATCAAATAGGTCATCTATCCTTGGAAGTGAATATTTGTTCTTAATGGTGACCTTGTTAAGTTGTTGATAATCTATGCACATTTGAAGTGATCCATCTTTCTTTCTCACAAACAATACCAGAGCACCTTATGGAGACCTACTAGGCCAAATGAAACCCTTTTGCAACAAATCCTTCAATTGTTCCTTTAACTCCTTCAACTCCACTAAGGTCATTCTATAAGGAGGAATAGAGATAGATTGAGTGTTGCGCAAAAGGTCTATGCCAAAATCTATTTTCCTTTTGGTAGGAACACAGAGTAGCTCATCTGGAAAGACATCAAGGAACTCATTTTCAATCGAAATAAACTAAAGAGAGGGAACTTTAGAAGTGACATCTCTAACCCTTACTAGATGATATATGCACCCCTTAGAGATCATTTTTCGTGCCTTTAGATATGATACAAACTGACCTCTACATGAGGAACTGTCACGACCCAAACCTAGGGCCTAGGTGTGACATGGCGAATGAGAACCCGAAGGTCCCCAAACAAGCCTCTTA
>JBCEWC010017262.1:0-12612 GCA_038996855.1 Solanum aculeatissimum
TTTTATATCTAATATCATCGTCTATCAAATAGGTATTTATCATTTTCATATGTTATGCTTTTTATCAATATTCCTTCAAACATCTTTATTTATTATAGTAGTTATCATTTTATAATAAAGGTATTATGAACTTGTTTTTTCAGTTACTACTACAGTGTAGAATTATAGGTCATTCGTCTTATTTTATTTTTATCTTGAATTTACTTATTTACTATAAGTGTAGAAGTTTTTTTAATATATATTTTCCTACTCAAATCTTTAAAGTTAAAACTTTAAAATGTAAATCTTTAAACTCTCAAGTCTAAAGATTTGAAAACTTAAAAAATTTAAACTTTAGATTAAAATTTAGAAGTTTAAACATATATATATTTGATAATATATATATATCTTTTAACACTTTTAAGAACTTAAAAACTTGAAAACCTAGACTTTAAAGTTTAAAAATCTTATATATAATTTAAAACTTTAAAGTTTTTTAAAGTTTAAGACTAAATTTTTTATTTGTTTTAAACTTTAAAACTTATAAAATTTTTAAACTTTTAACAGTTTAAATTTATATATTTGAGAATTAAAAATTTTAAACTTTTAAAAATTAAACTTTACAATTGCCAACCTAGGTTCAAACTTTAAACAATTAATTAATTTTAAAAAAATGTTCAGTCCGGCTTCGATTATTACCGGACCGGCATGGGAGGGGCTAAGATTACTGGTAAGCTCGGTATCGATACCTGTCTTGTTCTGACTGGATTTTGTACTTTGACTGTCGATATCGATCCGATTCTGGAAAATATTGGTGTGATGGTGTCGGTTCCAATATCGTTGTCACCCTTACATGGACCAAACCACGGCCTGTAGGTGGTCTTGTACATAACCAAAAAACTGCTAAATCATGCAATCTTTACAAAAACCTCCTGAATCCTCTAATCCTATAAAATCAATATAAAAAATCTACTAACATCGTTTAGAGAACACATAAAATTCTAAGTTTAAAGCATTAAAAGTGTCATATTTTGGCAGCACATCAACACCCTCGACTTAAAAATGTTGCTTGTCCTCAAGTGATGGACTCAATCTAACATAAGCAGTACAACAGACACATAGACATCAATCTCATGGCATACCTCACATCTCAATCAATCACAAATATCCCTTTTGAACTATCAGTACATATACTAGACATTTATCAAGCAAACTCACGTGGATCAACTCACGACAGAGTAAATTTGACAGTCAAGGTAATGTATATAAGCAACAATCACCGAGATAGTCCACAATTAACAATGTAATTCAAGTGCCCTCACAAAAAGAAGTCTCGTATTTCACTCAAGTTGATGTATTTCTATTCAATGCTAGAGACTAAACAAATATACTCACGCTCCCAATTGATATTCCAATACTATGTACAATACTGTAGACTTGCCCCTATATTCTCAACCATGACGTTTGACTAGTTAGGCTAGGATCACTATAGGACTTTTTCAGCTTGTAACGTAGGCTCAGGAGGCTTTGTATGATATATTTTGAACATAGTGACTAATTTCCCTCCTTGACACTGCGCTATTTGCACTTCGCCTTACCAACACTATGCATTGTTCCCTTTTACCTTTTTCGAACATTTTCGGGTGCATTCATCTACTTTTCAAGATTATTGCCTTTTATTTTTATGAATTCTTTTCTTTTCAGCTCTTTTCTTGGCATTCCTTTAATTTTCTCTTACCCATTTTCCATTTTTCCCCTTTTTTGTTGTACTACAATGCTTTTCTTCCCGTCTTGCTGTGATTTTTTTGTAGTAGCCACCCTCAAATTAAGTTTTTGGCCTGAGTTGAGGTGCACAATATCCAACCTATGAACCAAGGCCACTTTTGGTATCCACCCTCAACTTAGGCTTTTAGCCTTAGTCGAGGTGCACAATATTCAAGTAGGGACCAAGGCCAAATTCAAGATTTACATAGACAAAAAAGTTTGGTGACTTAGTTGTATACAAAGAAAAGGTACATGTATAAATCAAACATTAGGATCAAGGGATACACACTATATTTGGTCTGTGTTTCAGGCTAAGTGGAATATTATGAACAATGTCCTATGATCCTTTCCTAACCAACTAACGTACAGTCTCAGTCAGACTAACAGGGCAAGTTGTGGATCAGAGCATAGTATTAGAATCATGCAATAAAGCTCACACACACTTCGCACTGAATACATTGTCAATGTAAACACTCAGATCATATTTTTTTATCACAATTTAGCCTTCCCTTATCAGGATAAACACTGTTCTCTACCGATCCAACATGGTTACTATCAAAAATATCTACCACCACATCATTTAGAAGGAATTCAAAAAATAGAGGGGTATCATTTTTCCGTGTAACTCACCATATGCCATAAATATCAGTACAATATGCTACTAATACTACTTATCCATCCTAAATGTGTCGGTTAAATAAAAAATAAATGTCCATAGGAAAAGAAAAAAGGCAAGAAAAGAATATACTTAGGCGCCTAAGCGCCAGTGTCAATCTGGGATGCATCACCCTCAATATGTTGGGCGGTCTCCTTTGTCACGGCGGCCTGTCCTGAGGGTCCAACACCCAATGCAATCTCCTGCTCACGTGTGTGCCGCATCACCTCATCTACTATAGAGGATTATCTAGCAGCCTTAATCTGTTTCCACTCAGTCCTCTAAGCTCGTTGTAGAGTAGCCTATGGATCATCCTCTCTTGTGTGTCGTCTCTTTCTAGATGTAGGAACTGTGGGCTCCTCTGCAAATAAGTCCAGCACTAGTGTAGTGATATTAGGCATAGGAATCATCAACGGTGTTAGTGTTGCCACTCTCATTTTCTTGCAGAGTTGCTAGATCTTTGTTCGAATGGCAGACAAGTCTAGAATCTGAGTCGACCTGAGGCAATTCTCCACACGCCTCTCAAATGCATTAACATGGCTGTGTAAAAGTGATAATCTCTGCTCAAGTGTAGTTGTGTAGCACTCTTGTATGCGCTTCTCTGACTCAAAAATGGCCTTGCAGAACCCAAGGTCAAATCTGTTGTAGTAACTGAGTCAACTAGGACTCAGTTTGAGCCTGGTACTGTACTAAGGCCTGAATGGACTCCGTGGATACATAGATCATACCCGCAGCTGAGACGAGCTGGCATGACCTCTGATATAGTTGAGGAAGTGGGCGTGGGCTTTATCTCTAGCTCAACATCTATCTGTGGGGCCTTATCAGACTCAGCAGCAGTAGCAATAGTGGTGGCAGCCTCAGGATGCGAAGGCTCGGCAAACATCTCAAGAAATCTGAGTTTTGAGAGTATTGTTCACCTCGGTGCAATCAAATTCTCATCAGCCTTAATCAGGCTGGCATCCTGAGTCCTCTAGATATCAATCATGAGGTTAATATTGGGGATGATCTCTGTCCCTACATTTATACATAATCTGCAGACCAAACAAGGGAATGGAATGCATGTCGACCTCCTCAGTGCTCGCTTGTGTATCTCCTCTACTATGCAGCGAGTGAAATCGATGTCATAGCTAGCTACGATGTTATCGACAAGCACAGTGCAGTCTGGCATAAGTGTATTATTTGTGTGAGTTTTCCAGATCCATGTGTGAACTACTGCCCACCAAAACTTGTCGGCTAAATTGAGCGAGGACTTTACAATAGGCATGGAGCCAGACACCCAGCCGACATCCATGCCTCGCTCAGCAATGTGGTCAGCAGCCCATCTTAGTAAAGTGTCCTTTTGGGCCGCATCTCTAGTCACAGCACGATCTCGTGCCTGCCCCTATCTATAGTCAAACTCTGTTGTTGTAGTGAGGGCCTGATAGTTTGAACCAAAAAGAAATATTTGGACAGTAGTCTCTAACAAATCAATAGGAACTCCATGCATTAGTGTCCGAGTCAATCGAGGTTGATCTATGATGTAATGACCTGATTGGTCATTTTTTGGCTTTATCTATAAAAATTACTATTTAACCCTTCTATGAGTTAGTTTGGGCCTATTTTGAACTATATGTATTGTTGGAACTGAAATCTGGAGTTTTAAAATGGAAATTTTGAGTTTTGATACTTTTTGGAAGATTAAGTTATTGAAAAAGTGAGTTTTTGTACCTTCTGTGTTTCTGGTGTCGGATCGGGGATCCGTTGATTTCATTAGGTCTGGAATGTTGAAACTGGTTTATGAAAATTCCAAAACTAAATTTGGAGTTAAAATGAGATTTTTAGGTCCAAAGTTGTGATTTTAATTATTTTTGGGACCAAAGTTTGACTTTGGTCAACATTCGAACTTCAGAAGCTCAAATTGGAATTTTGATAATTCTAGTAGTTTTGGATGATGAAACTAATGCTAGAAATGATCTCGTTATATTTTTTCAAGTTGTAGAGGGAAGATTTGGTATTTTGAGTTTTAAACTACTTTCTTCGAGTTGCATTGGTAAATATGATGAGGAGGCCTTGAAATCAATTTTTTATGATTACGTTGAGTCTGGATCATTGTTTCTAGTATGATACATATAAAGTTCATGTAATTTTGATTCCAGATGAGTTCTGAGGGTCCATTCCTAGGAGGAAATTGGACTTGGCATTATTGGTTTTGTTGATATCTGGTGCAAGTGCTTTTCTTCTCCGCATTTGTGGAGGTCTGGGTCTGGTTACCCTCTGCATTCATAGAGAATTAATCTGTGTTTACGGAGTGTGAGCGTGTGTGTGACCCCTCTCTTGTTAACTCTCCGTGTTTGCAGGTTGGTCTCCGCTATCGCGGAGGTCATTTTACTCAACCTTCTCCGTGTTCGTAGGACTCACCCGCGTTCACGGAGTATTTTTGCGACTGAATGGTGTTAAAATCGAGAAACACCATTTTTAATTCATTTTTGAACTTCCAAGCTTTTTGCAGCGATTTTGAAGAAAGGTTTTCGAAGATTTTTGCTGGGTAAGTGTTTTTAACATTATATTAATCATTTTTCACAATTTTTATCTTGATTTCATCCTAAATTCCATGATTTTAGATGTCCAAAATTGTAGATTTTTAGACTACGACTTCTAAACTTTGAATATCGATTTCTCACAAGTTTTAAACTCGATATTTGTGGGATTTTCACCCACGGGCTCATTTTTCAAGTAGAACTTGATTTTAAAGTTAATTTTCAAATTTGAGAACTTCAAATTTTAGCCCTAAATTGACCATTTTGCCTCTTAACCTAATTCATACCAATATGAATATCAAAATTTTCATGACCCAAAACATGTCGTGACTAAAGGAGAATGAAATAAAGAGAAAATCAACACAACATAACATCATATATCCCAAAACCTGAAGTCATGAGTATAAGAGCATCTAAAACAGTACTGAAGTATAAATATAACTGTCTCAAAGGGAAAATATAAAGTTGACTCATAATATCTGATACAAGTCTAGAAGAAAATAATAAAGATAATCTCAAAGATCTACGGCAACTCGAAGTCATGAGCCTCACTGGTAGGATCTAGATGGATGTAGAATATGCTCAATAAGAGTGATGTCAACCACCCTGTGCGGGTCCCTGTACTCGATCTTCAAGGAGGAAACAAAGTAGAGGTGAGTACACCAAAATGTCCCCAGTAGGTTCAACTGACTGGGTAAGAGAAATCAAACAAGTATGTAATAATGAAGAATCCTACACCAGCATCAAAAGGATAAGTACACAATAATGATATATGATATGTCTTATAAAATCCCCCACAAATCCAGTATTACAATACCATCGGCAATAACCACACAGTATAAGATATGTAATCAAATCATGTATCAAGTGTCTTATGACCTTGCCACCTACTCGTGGTCAAGGGTGTTACAATGTCTCGTCCTTGTCACCTACTCACGGTCAAGGTTATTACAATGTCTCATCCTTGCCACCTACTCGTGGTCAAGGGATTATATAGAGTGAGTTTCACCCTTGCATCCTACTCGGGTCAAGGGGTTTATACAATTGTCGAGCATGTTACCCTTGCCACTTACTGGGGTCAAGGGGTGGTACGATACAACATGATACAATACAAGGCAATGCTAGCCACTCAAATATGTGCATAAACATAATAACACCATAATGAGAGTAATACATAATAAATCTCATAAGGACTGAAATATAATATCAAGTATCACTATCTATCACAAGATCTCAACTAGATATAACCATTTCAAAGATTAGGTATGCCAAATATATATATATATATATATATATATATATACCGGACCTCACTCACCCATATAATATAAATCCACCATCAATAAGTCTAACTAACAAGTATATCATAAATACCGGACCTTACTTGTCCCCAAGATACAGCTACATCATAATTAGATCCAAAAATCACATTAACATGAACACCGGACCTTACTCATCCCAACAATCATATACACATCATGATAACATCCCAGCATCAAGTATAAATCAAGAACCAAACCTTACTCATCTAGAAAATATATACATAGTCATCAAAATGTCCGATTAACCATCAAGTTACCCAATTATTTCCAAACCATTGTTAAAATCCTCAATTTATCACAACGACATCTCACAGGATCTCAATCCACAAGTATCCATCTCAAATTAACAATAAGACCACAATTCAGCTTAATCAAAATCATATTTCCATCAATACCTCATCCCATCAACATAATTACTCATGAATCAGTCAAGATCTCACAATTACCACATAAACATGATCAATAAATCAAATCCAGTCCCAACAAAGTTAGCCGAACCTACCTTGATGTCGAAACTACACTCGGACAAGCCCTTAATCACCTTAAACCTCGAAACAATATTTGAGATGCTTAGTCACTATCAAAATCAAATACTACGCATTAAGAGGAGCATTTTGATACCCATATTCACATGGTTTAGGCTTAGGGGAAAATGGTCAATTGTAGGGCTAAAAATATAAATTTTTGAATCTAAAAATTGCCTTTAAAATCAAGTTTTACATGAAAAGTGGAGTTCATGGGTGAAAATCCCACTACAATCAAGCTTAAATCGAAGGAGAAATCAACTTTTAAAGTTCGAAAATCATAGTCTAAAAATTCTCAATTTTGGACATTGAAAATCATAAATTTTTTTATGAAATCAAGATAAAATTTAAGGAAAATGATTAATATCATGTTAAAAATACTTACCCAGTAAAATCCTTCAAAAATCCTCTTTCAAAATCGCCAAAAAAGCTTGACAAGTTCAAAAATGGAGTAAAAATGGTGTCTCTTGGATTTTAATCAGTGCTGACATAAAAAGCACTATGTGATCGTGAGTGGGTTCCCATGAACGCCTAGGACGAAGGCTCAAAGACCTTCGTGATCGCAGAGACTAATCCGCGAATGCGGAGCACAAAAAGGAGGGGGGTCATCCAAGTGCACCAACACTCCATGAACGTGGGGCCTAGTCCGTGAATACGGAGCACGACACATCAAGGCCTATACGAATGCAGAGGCTTCTCCACGAATGCAGAAAAGAGATATGCTTGCACTAAAAAATAGCAAAATCTAAGTCCAAATCCCTACTCGAAATGGACCCCCGAAACATCCGAACTCAGAATTTCACAAACTCTATATGTATCTATACCAGAAACAGTGATCTGGACTCAACGAAATCATTAGAAATTGATTTCAAGGCCTTCTCACAACATTTACCCATTCGACTTGATGAAACTTGTTTAAAAGTCAAAATACCAAAATTGCCCTGGGCAACTCCAAATATTATTCAAGGACCATTTATAGCATTAGTTTCCCTATCCAGAACTATTAGAACTGTCAGAATTTTTCTCCGAGCTTCCAAAATTTGAATTTGACCAAAGTCAAACTTTGGGCTCGAAAACAACTAAAATCACAACTATGACCCTAAAAACCTCACTTTAACTCCGAATTCAGTTCTACAACTTCCTGTAGCTCAGTTTCAACATTCTAGAACTAATGAAATCGACAAATCCCTGATCCAATACCAAAAATTAGAATGTCATAAAAACTCACTTTTTCAATAACTTAACCTTCCAAAAAGTGTCAAAACTCAAATATACCATTTTAAAATTCTAGATTTCAGTTTCAATCATTCAAATAGCTTAAAATAAGTCCAAATCAACTTACAGAAGAGTAAAACAATAAAATTATAGATAAGGCTAACAATGACCAACGAGATCATTACAAAAGTGCTCTTTTTGATGCGTAGTATTTGATTTTGATGGTGATTGGTCGATTTGAGGATCATTTGGAGGTTTGAGTTGATTGAAAGCTTTTTTGGGTGTAGTTTTAATATTGAGATAGGTTTGTCTAACCTGGTTAGGATTGGATTTGAGTTATTGATCATGTTTATGTAGTAATTGTGAGATATAGACTGAATTATGAGTAATTGTGTTGATGGGATAAGATGTTGATGGAAATATGATTTTGTTTAAGTCGAATTATGAGTAATTGTGATACTATTGTTAATCTGAGATGAAAACTGGTTTGAGATCTTGTTAGATGTTATAATGATAAACTGAGGCTTGTGATGCTACTTAGGGGAAAGTATTGGAAATTTGATGGTTAGTGAGACACTGTGATGAGCATGCATATATCTATCTTGTGGACGAGTAAGGTCTGATACTAGTGATATGCTTATTCCTAGACATTATGATGATGGGTTTTATTATGGGGATGAGTGAGGTTTGGTATTTCTTTTTTTAGTATATTTAATATTTGATATGAGTGTGTCTACTTGAGATATTATGATAGATTATGATACATGATATCACACTCCATGTTTATGTGAGACTTAAACTGTGTTACTCTCATTATGATGTTGTTATAATTATGCACATATTTGAGCGGATATCATTGCCTTTATGATGTATTATGTTGCATTGTATCACCCTTTGACCCGAGTAGGAGGCAAGGATAACATATTCCATAGTTGTACCACCCCCTTGACCCGAGTAGGAGGCAAGGGTGAGATCCATATTTGTATATCCCTTTATGTGTGTAGGTGGCAAGGTTGAGACATTATAACGCCCTTTGACCACAGGAAAGTGGCAAGGTTGATACATTGTGATACCCTTGACCACGAGTAAGTGGCAAGGTTTTGAGATACTTGATGTGTGAATTGATGAAACTTCACATAATGTGTATATATTGATCTTAGTGTTGTGATACTAGACATCTAAGAGATCTTATAAGACTTTATATATTTTTTTATTGTGTACTAACCTTTGTTGGATATAGGTGTAGGATTCTTTGTTATTACATACTTGTTCAATTTTTCTTACCCAGTTGGTTGAACCTACTAGGCACATTTTAGTGTACTCACGCCTACTTTGTTTCCTCCCTACAGATCGAGCATAGCGACCCATATAGGGTAGCTAGCATACTCTTATTGAGCATATTCTGCATCCATCCAGATCCTATTGGTGAGGCTCATGACGTTGAGTTATCATGGATCTTTGGGATTATCTCTACTGCTTTCTTCTAGACTTGTATTAGACGCTATGGAACAACTTTTTATTTTATTTAAAGAAAATTATATTTATCTTCCACACTACCATAGATGCTCTTGTACTCATGACTCCAAATATTGGGATATTTGATGTTATGTTGTATTGGTTTCTGCTTTATTTCATTCTTCCTTAGTCGTGATCTATTTTGGGTTATGAAAAGTTTAATATTAGAGCTCTAGGTTAGTTGGGCTCATGAGTCAAGAGAAGGGTACCTAGTAGAGTCTCGTGGATCGGTGTGTAGATATCCACACCCATCTCCGGAAGGCTACGGGATACTCTTTAGGAAAAAATTTCATGTTTTGCTTTTTATTCGTGCGTTTCTTCATATCATATGCTTTAAAAGTGTCTAATATACTCCTTCTGGGAAAATTTCAATTACCACATCTCGATGATCAATGGGAGAGATCAAGTCAACTAATATGGCTCCCACTCGTGGTCGAGGCAGAGTTCTGAATAGGGCCAGAGGTCGAAGACTTGCTAGAGGGGAGGTCCAATCAGGGGACAGACGAGGTTAGCTTCTCCAGGGCCAGCTTATGAGCCTGAGGGGTCTGCAGATCCTATTCCACCACCCTCAGCTCCATCCCCTATACCTTAAGTTCAGAAGCTACTATTGAGGTTATTGGCTAGATTCGAGGGAGCCTCTCAAGCCCCAATTTTTATTAGTGTGCTAATTTCTATAGCACCTGTTGATCCTCCTATAGCCCTAGTCGAGCCAGCTATGGAGCATGTGGGTCCTTCTTTTGTTCTATCAGATTCTTCTATGGTTGATGTGACTCTACATCAAATATCTCGACCAAGTTCAGGTTCCCAGTTTCATAGTTTGGCATTTTCTCCATCGATAGAACTACCCTTACTTATGGTGCCACCTTCTTTTGCCAGTCCAGCCATGTCCACCACTAAGTAGAAGAGTTTTGAGAGGTTCGTTCGACTAGCTCCTTTGAGATTTTATGGGACCCCAAGTGATAGATCGTATGATTTCTTGTTAGAGTGTCACGATCGATTGTGTAATTTGGCCATCGTGGAGTCACATGGAGGTTCTTATACCACTTATCAGTTTACTGGCCTCACCAAGGAATGGTAAAGGTCAGTTGTGGCTTGTTGACCTGTTGGTCTCTAGTTATGACATAGGAACAGTTTACAACAGTATTTTTGGAGAGGTTCATTCCATACAGCCTTTGGGATAGCCGTCGGGATGAGTTTGATAGGCTTCAGTAGATTCTATGTCAGTGTCAGACTATAAGGCCAGATTTCATACATTATCCAGATATGTCTTATCTAACATCCCTATTAAGTTTGAGAGGATTCGACGCTTTGCCAAGAGATTGACAAGGTATTTTCAAGAGGCTACAACTTTCTTGGACTTAGCTGGAGGCACATTTTAGAGTGTTATTGATCATGTTCGTATGATAGAGCACATTAGGCATGAGAGACAAGGAGGTGGGAAGAGGTTTCATCAACATGGGTAGTTTAGAGGTCACCCACTATGGGATCAAGAGTTTCAGAGGTAGGGTCGGGCAATTCAGGTAGCTTTTCCACCATCTGACCGTGTTGACAGGTCTAGGCCTACTCAAACAAGATGTGGTAGTTCTATTGGTTTGGTCAGACATGGTGGTTCTTCAATATAGTCATCTTAAGGATGGGATCCCTGAGACTGCTATGTTTTTTATGAGGTTGGGCACTTCGCCAACCATTGTCCACATTGTGCTTTCCCCACTTAGGCTTCAGGGTCTCAGCCAGGCCATCTATATCCAGCACCAGATGCCAAAGACACATCTCATGGCATGAGGGGAGGTACTAGAGGAGGAGGTGGCATGGTGAGAGGTGGAGCACATGGAGACCCACAGGGTAGTGGTGACCATAGATTTTGTTATTCTATCCCAGACATAGTCGAGATAGAGGCTCTTGATGCGGTTATCATAGGTATGGTTCAGATGTGCCACCATTCAGCTTTAGTTTTATTTGATCCAGGCTCTACTTATTCCTATGTGTCAGCTACTTTTTCTTCAAATATTGATGTTATGTGTGAGCCTCTTATCGAGCCTATTTATATTTCCACCCCAGTAGGGGAATCTTTAGTGGTGAATCGGTGTATCAGGGATGTATTGTGACTTTTATAGGGAGAGACATGGTTGTTGACTTGATATTGTTAGCTATGGTAGATTTTGATATGATATTAGGCATGGATTGGTTATCGCCTCATTATGCTATTCTTGACAGTCATGCGAAGATCGAGACTTTATCTTTGCTAGAGTTACCTTAGTTGGTGTGGATCGGAGCACCTAGATCCTATCCTAAAAGAGTTATTTCTTATATACATGTGTGCCGATTGATGGATAAGGGTTGCTTGTCTTATTTAGCTCATATTCGGGTTGTCTATCATGAGTTCCCATCTTTGGAGACCACTAGGGTTGCTAGAGAATTTATGGATGTATTTTTTACTTATTTTCCTAGTGTTCCTCTGGATCGTGATATTGAATTTTGCTGGACTCTAATGTTAACATTCAACATACACCCCTACTTGGAGGTTGAATCGGTTGTAATCAAGTATTAACTTAACAAGGGTTAGGATCATTCCCGCGAGGAATATGGTAGACTCCGAATTAGCACACTTTTGTAAAATGAATAGATATACCCTAATATCTCCTAGAAATAGAAAAGTAAATATAATGAGGGGGATTTCCAAGCAAAAGTAAATTCTAAACTAAAATAGCAAGTGTTTGTAATCAAAAGAGAAATGAACTAGGGCTACATATTCCCCATAACTCTCTAACTAACTGTTCTTGGATACTTGCGACTCTTTTCTGGTGTGTAGGTGCAGGACAGTAAGTTTTGTTCTCCTAAATCCTTGATCTAGCATCTAGGTGAATTTCATAACATTACTTGATCGGTCTCTGTGATGTTGTTTTACTAACCCTTACTTTTATCCCAGAACAACCCTACTACATCTAGTAGATTGATTAGTTGAGAGAAATCGATCAACCTCTGTTAATTAATCTTCCTATTCATCACTTTCTTGATCAAGCAAGTGATACTAGGCGAGTTCTAACATTGGCCATCCGTTAAAAATCAGTTAAAGTGAAGAGATTAATTAATGCATCCTAACACCATCCAAGAATTTGCAAGTT
>JBCEWC010017263.1:0-12611 GCA_038996855.1 Solanum aculeatissimum
TGAGAAGGGTGTAGTTTTTTCCTACTTTCTAATCTGGTGATCTGATCCTTTTAACTGTACGATTTGCTGCAACTGTCTTGCGTCTAGTGAGAAATGAAAGCTTCAAATTTAATGCCTCAAAACTGTTGTTATCTTTTTCAAAATGATCACATGCAGAATCCAACAGATCATTTTATGCCCTTAGGTTTCCACACCTTGATGTAAGAACAATTCTAGCATTATAATCCAGAATAAGTTAAAGATCGATTAACACCTCTTCCCCAAATATTGCATGGACAGACTTGGTCTGTGCCTGTGAGTTCATATATCTGTATCAGCCCTTCGTTCTTTCTTCCTAATTACCACTCTTTCTTCATCAGCTAAAATATATGTACTGGTGGTTCCAGAATCATCTCTGCTTAAATTTTCTACTACTTTTTTGGGATATCACATGCGTATGAGATGTTCTCCTCGAAATGGTAACCATTAATGAAAATAGTATGTTCCAGCATAAACTAAATTAAGTCTCTCAACTTTCAAAGTAGACATTAGAAACTTCTTTTTATGTTTTTCAAGATACCCACATTCAAAAGATGAGGGTAGCGGAGATTTTGATGCTCAGCTAGATGCGTCGACATACTAGGAGGGATCTAATAGAAACTAAGCTATGCAAGGCAAGGTGGGAGTGGCCTTCATGGTGGACAAGATGAGAGGAGTGAGAAATGAGGTGGTTCCAACTTGTGAGGAGTTGTATGGATGCACCAAACCTTGTGGTTCTCAAACCACTTCAATGACTCCTAGGTGTCACCCTTGGGTGCAAAGACATGTAGAAACATTTTGTGGACTGCTATTATACATTTTGCAAGAGGTTATGATTTATGAAAGCTCATCAAGTTGATGTTGTATTTGTGACTGCATTGCGACCATGTTGAGACATCTGATCAACCTTGCTCATCTTGACTTATTATGTGTGCATCACAGTGCCGTCACAGAGGGAATGGTTGTGTTGCGGCTTTCTTGGAAGAGCATTTGAACATAAGTTGTTATCTACAAGGGTTGTTATATGAAGCAAAGATATGCTTAGAAAAATGGAGGACATCTGTATGAAAATTTCAGGTTTAAGGTTGAACATAAGTTATTGAATTTGGTTGAACCTGTATTAGGACTTCTAACTCCATTTCACTTTCTTTCAAGTTATTTTATACTGAAGTTCTTTTTCTATTAGAACTTTCATTGTAGCTCTAATTTACTATTTTGCAAATTGTGTTGGCAGGCGATTGATTTTCAGCATACCATTGGAAAGATACGGCGGCAACTGTTGCTGCTAAATCTAAAATGAAAAATAATTGCATCATTATGTTCGATAAAAGGAATGAGGATAGCTCTAATAGAAAAATATTGAAAAGAAAAAATAAAGCAAGAATACTATTTGACGGAAAATACCATTTCAAAGTGGATATTCTTGTGCAAGGTTATTTTTTATCGAGGACAGGTCCTATCACAAAAATATTTTTTTTTATTGAGGTGATAGCTCTAAAAAGTCAAAAATAAATTGTCAATCTTTTTTTTCATACATATTGATTGTTGAAGGTTGCTACAGAGCAAGTTGCTAGTATTGGAATAGTTGCATCGAGTTATCTAATATTTGTGATTTTGGTATCAAATAAATCTACTTAAATTTGAATTAATAAAGAGTTATTTTTATAGTTGTTAAAGATAAATGCAGTAGTTTCTCTTTTTTGAGAAATGCAGAAATTGGGTATAAATTAAAGTTAAGTCAAATGTACCAAAATGCCCTTAATCTTGTGGCCTTAATATGTCAAGTGAAAAATTGAAATTAAAATGTTACCATAGGAAAAAAAATCATTCTTTGGTACCAACTTCATCTAAACTCACACTTTTTTGCAATAGACCTTTGTGGTCGGACCCTTCCTAAGATCCTGTGCATAGCGGGAGCTTTTCTGCACCAGACTTGTCCTTTTAAATGTTGAACCCCAAGTTCCGTCTCGAAGTGAGTATGTAACTTTCAAGGGAGGAACTTTCATTCAACTATATATATAACAGTTTGAGAAGATTCAGAAAGCTTTATAGCAAGCCTACAGAAAATTCAATGATAATTTTCTAAGTCACAAAGCATCAGGACAATGGTAAATCTGTAGGGAGTGTACACAGGAGCAGTATACTCATTATAAATCTGTAAAATTTGCTAGGGGATCACTGTGCAAATGTATGTCAGAGTGTATATAAAACCGAGTTACCAAGCAATTTGTATCTGGCCTATCAGCTTTTATCAGCTCCTTCGTCAAATTTGCCAGAGCTGCTCACTCTGAAGTCCAGTTGCTTCTGATGCTTCGAACGTCTTCTCTCATCAAAATTCTCCCATCCTTCAATCTGTGATCGTCTGAAAATCGTTAGAGGCAAAACTAAATAGGGCATGTTACTGTTTATAGTAGTAAATAATTGACTACCTGGCAGATAATATCCATAGTTATTTCAGTTCCATGGAGATCTAGTGTGGAGAGTTCACAGCACTGTTTAAAAATGCTGCTTGGAAGGGATTTGATCCCGTTGTTCCTAAGATAAAGTGCCTGCACAAGTAATCGGAACATGAACCACATAAATAATTGAGGCGAAAGCACTAGATGTTTCAGAAAACATAGTTAACTAGAGAAACTTGTGTCATTGTCTTGCAAAGAAAACAACTTTTTTCCCCTTTTGATAACTGAGAGATGCCAGGAGTTGGTTGGCACACAGTTAGAAACTATGTGATCATGGGCCTAACGTCTATCCTTCTTCACTTAAATATTAGGCTTTTGTCTGTGGCAGCATTCAAACTTGTGACATGCCCCTATAATGTGTGGAATAAACCTACTAGCACCAAGCGCTAAAACCAAACTAATGAATGTAAGACGTGTCTCTCATAAACATATTGTTCACTTAACCATGATTAAGTTTTGCCTACCACGGTGCACTGCTTTTAGCCAAATGGTGTTGGTCCAGCAGATTATGGCAGTATTGAAGTAAATCCCCCAATTTGGTTTAAAATGTGATATCTGACTGTTCTAGAGCTGATACACACATGTCCATCCAGGCTATGCTCTATCTTAGATAACTATGTTACATTCTCTACCAATGTCTAACAACCAGTACTTGAGCATATCTAGCTAATTTTATAAGACGTTTGCAAGTTCTTTCTTGTATGGCATTTATAAAAGAACAACAATTTTCTATATTGCATAAAAAAGCTGTAAAATTAAGTGGTATTTTTGAAGAATGATTTCAAATGGGAAAACAAAAAAATGTAAAAGTATATAGATGAAGACAGACCTTTAAGTACTTCAGTTTGCTGATATTTTCTGGCAGCTCTACCAAAAGATTAGATGAAAGATCGACCTACACCACATACAATCATGTTATCTTTATATAGGTAATAACATCACAGCAAAAATGCTGGAACTTATTTCAGCCTATATTTTGGATTTCATGATTCCAGTTAGTGAAAGAGAAGAAGACAAGTGTATAAAGGAAAATAAGCTCTTTTGTACCTCAATAAGAGAAGCACAACCCCCTATACTTTCCGGAACAGAGGGTATCCTGCAATTAAAAGATTATGCTTACAAACCTGACTTAGGTCCTTATCACTTCAAAGAAAAATAAAAGACAAAAAGAAAATCAACAGACTCCAAAACATCCATGTCCTCCAGAAAAGGAGGACTGGGAACAATAACGTAAAACACTACATATCGTGATAACCATCCATTGAAATATCTTTTTTTGTTTCAGTACTTCAAATACCTGTTGTTGTTAACTTTCAGAACCTCAAGGCCGGTCAGCAGACCTATCTCAGATGGGAGACCTGTTAACTCGTTATGTGCAATATGAAGTTGTCTCAGACTAGTTAAAGCGCCAACTGCAGGAGGCAGTGTTGCTATGCTGCATACCAAGAAGAAGACAACTTGATACAATCATATAAAAAACCTTTATACAAAATAGTGTCATATGATGAATGGTTGAGGTTGGTAAACAGAGGAAGCCATATCAGAAAATAAAATTGCAACACATAACAACATCTGAATGTCACTGACCAAAAAAATGAATACCATGAATTTTATAAATGAAAGATACACACCTTTATATTCAGCTTTCATTCAGGTTTCATGGATGTCTGAGAGGGTCAGTCAATAAATAATGTTGTTTTATGATTAGATTTGCCTTGGTACATTTACAATTCACCAAGCACGACAAGCATGAAGAATTGGTCTCTCCCCTCTACCAAAAGCAGTATATGGGCTTATATCCATTGTCTAACTGTCTTAAGTTATCTGTGAATCTTATACATTGGAGTGATTTTTATACTTTAGCAAATGGGGTGCCTGATAACTAATTCGGCACTTAAAAAGTTAAATTGAATACCTAAAGAGCCGATTAAAAGCTTTATAATATTTCCATGAGAGCAAATTGAGTTACATAGAAATTGACAATATCCAATCACTAGTTCAAATATAAACTGATATGTAAAAGCCAACCTCTTCAAACATTTGAGAGACCATGACAATTGACAATTTTTCAATTATGTTTTCATAAGTATTTGACTATTCTGAAAGTAACTTCTCATAAATAAATAACTAAATACTCATAAAAATGCAAGGCAAACAAGTATATTAGAAAGAAAACTGTGAGCGAACTTTACAATTTACTTTCAAGCGGTATGTCGAAGGAAGACTCGGTATGTCTAACATTCCAATGATCCAACTTAAGATTTGAATACTCCAAATTCAACAACTTAGATTACTCATTGATATACTTCAGTTTCATATTTTAATTTTATGAAAACAATAAACGAGAATTATGACATTGCAACTACTGTCCCTCACACTCAAAATGCATGCATGTTTGGCATAGCCATCATTTGATGATGCAGAAAAGAATACATGTGTGCTTCAATTATATAGAGATGATGTATATGTTGGCGATACTCATTCAGCTTGGAGAGTGATATGCTGATGAAGGGAATATATGAAGAATAAGTGGGACGTACTGGTTTTGGTTCAGTGAAATAACCATAAGGCTCTTTAGAGAAGCTAGCTCTTCCCAGCTTAAGGAATTATCCGTGATTTCATTCCTATTGAGGATCAATTTCTGGGAAGCAGAAACAATACCAAAATAAACTTCTGCCTCAAACAAGTGAATAAATCGCAATTTCAATGATATGTAAAGGAGTCAGCTCTACTGACCTGAAGAGAACTCAAGCTATTAATCGTGGCTGGAAGATGCTGTATTGCATTGTGGCTGAGATCAAGGACTCTAGCAGAAGATCCGCACGTCAAAACTTCATCAGGCAAGGTCTATCAAGTTCCAATATGTAATGAGAGCAATATCTTCAAGAGGAAGAAAAAGGGGAAAGAAACGGCTGGCAACGCAGTTTAAGGACTTAAACAATGCTATTTACAATTTAACATACATAGATAAATAACTATTGGGCGATAGAAGGAATAAAATTTGGTTATACTACTTGGTTAAAATAAATTTACCATTGGACCATAGTATATTCTCATCCTGGATACACAATATGTGCATGCATAAATGATACACGAAGGGATTTTATCTGATTAATGCGGGCTAAATGTTCTCTTGGACTAACCCGACATTTACTCTAAAGGTTAAACCGCACGGTAGTTTTATTTTTCTTTTTTATTTTCTCTACATGACTGCATTTTTTTGGAACTTCAATTAAAATTTTAGTCTTGCAAATGAGGAAACTTTCAGTGGTCATTTTGGTTTTGGTGATGCAATAAATAAGTCAAAAGACGAACGAAATGGAGATACAACATTTGTGTCACTAGCTATTAGAAAGGTCATGGCACTTGGTCCTCCAAATTCTCAAAAATGAACAATATTCAAATCATCTATCAGCCGTATTGTCAAATGTTAATAGATGAAAGCGAAGGGAATAACTATGCTATCTATCCTACTCAAGCCAGAAGATGGATTAGATTCAAATGAATTGGAAGGAAAAAAAGAAAAAGAGAAAACAATTCTATTTTCAGGTTAATTCTAGTATGAACATGATTGGATCGAAGTAGGTTCCAGGTCAACCATTGCATCTCTTGTCCAATCACTATTAAGATTGTTCACGGTAAGAACAATTTGAAATAATTGGACAAAACAAAGTCAGTTACTTCTCATCTTACCTTAAGATTGCATTCTGATAATGCAACAACCCCAGTGGCCTTCCATCGTTCAAGTTGGCTTTTTACAACAGGAGCTTGAGGAACATCCCTTTTAGGTCTCATAGCTTCAGGCATCCTCCTCGCTGTAGGCAAGTTGGAAGCTTCCTTTCTTATTGGTCCATCCTATACAATATACACAAATAAGTAAATAACTTGAGACATCAAAAGCTTTAAGTATTAATAAATTCACCTATAGAAAGCAGAAGCCAGGATCTAACTAGGGTAACTTAAGTGGAATTTCTGGTCTTTCAATTTTGTTAAAAATTCCAAAGACTCAAGTACAGTACGATCAATTACACCTCAATCCAAGTTAGTCACAGTCTCCTACGTCTAAATATACATTCTACTCCGTGTAGAATTTATCCAAAGACTCTGTTGTTTATTATGTTTCTATTATCACACCATTTTGGTGTTGTTATTATTTCTTTTTTGCAATCTTTACACTGCTTTTCTCATTAATGGTATGCTTTCTTCATTGTTTTCTTCTTACTTTACTTAGTTTCGATGTACTTAAGCCAAGGGTCTTAAGGAAATAGTCTCTCTACCTCATGGAGGTAGTGGTAACATCTGTGTACACTTTACCCTCTCCAGAACCCACTAAGTGGAATTTCACTGGGTATATTGTTGTTGTTGTACTCTGAGTAGACCAATTCATTCTGTAATCAATAGGTTGTCCTTTAAGACAACTGAGAGGCTTGTCAATACTAGAGGTTTTCTCCATCCTAAAACAAACTAAGTGTAGCAACACATCTAAGTTTTAATCCCAAATAGTTTATAAGCCAGAAAAAAACCTATGGGAAATCCTTCTAGAAGTCATGCTGAATAGAGCACAATGTGTAGGAAAATCAAGAAATTACCCCTTGGTGTAAGCCCTGGGAAGCCATAAGCATGATCTTCGCACCATTTCCAACCTCCGATGACTTCAATGTCATTTCATCCACCAAGACTTTCCCTATTCATGAAAAAAAATAAAAACTATCAAATTCACTGATATTCAGCTGATGGAGCTCCGATTGTTTAACACAATAATGCTTATAGGTTAAAACTGAAAGAAAAAAAAACCTTTGAAGATGAGTTTTTGGCCGCGAGAGAGGACATTTGTGAGTGGTTGAAGAAGAGACTTGAGGTGTTTGACGGTGGACTCGTCGGAGATTTCCACCGGTATCGATCGGCCGCTGAACTTAACATTCACTGTGATTGTACTCCGGTCATCGGCGTCGCTTTTTCCCTCTTTCTCCATTTCTCTTTACTCGCCGCCGATCTCTGAAGTTAAAAATGACTATTCCTATTGACCAAATTATCCTCAACTCTTGAACAAAGAAATTTTATAATATATAGTTTTTAAAATTAAATTAGACTATATTAATTTAATATTTTAAAATAAAATTTAGATATTTAAAAAGTATCCGAAAAGTACTATAAATTATAAATTTTTTTATATCAATATGATAAAAAAAAATATCTTAAAATATTAATTAAAATTCATATTATTTAACTTTCAAAAAGAAAATAATGGCAGCTAAAAAGGGACGGAAGGAGTATCATTTTCTAATAATATTTGTCCACTTAATGAAATCAAGAGATAATCTTACACTTTAATTTTTAATTTATCATTATCATTAATTATAGTTATTTTCGTATTACACTTTTCCAAATAATGTATTTAGTATATTCAAAAGATAATTTGATAAAATTATCTCTATCATTTACTATTTCTTTATTGTTGTGTCAAAGTCAATCGAGGACAAGTAGTATTGGATAGAGAGAATAATTTGGTATCATCTAGCATCTGTTCACTCAAACTTAGTGTGTATAAATAGACACTTAAATTTATATGAAGTTGAATAAGTAAAGGTATACGTCCTATATGGTAATGCACATTCTATATATCATTAAACGAGTATTATGTCACATACAACATTTGTATCTATTTATTCAACTTTAAATGTCGATTAAAATCAAATATAAAAAATATATTTATGTATTTTGCCTTAATTATATTAAACAAACATGTCATGGATAATGTTAATTTATTTCAAGGGAGAAAATAAAAAACATTTAGTCCACGACTACCCAAAATTTCAATGTTTGAATTTCTTAATCATAAAAGGTGGAACACAATTGCACCAAAAAAGTGTACACAACAATAACATACCCAGTGGAATCCTACTAGTGGGGTCTGAGGAGAGTAAAAATATACGTAGACCTTACCACTACCTCATAGAAGTAAGAGAAGTTGTTTCCAGGAACCCTCGTCTTCAAAAAAAAGTATACACAAGCAATAAAAATGATTTCAAATGGATAATATATAGTTGATGATCAAGAAACTCAGTCAAAAACTTCCCACTCCTGTGTAATTTTTGTGTATTGATGCAATTGTTTTGGTGCATTGAGGCTTCCAATTCCTGAATCAAACTTTTTCCATTTGGTATTCACCATTGAATTAGTACTAGTACAATTGCTAGCAATATTAGAGTTTCTTGCTTTAGAATTGTCAAGCACATCAACAAAACTCTGAATGCGATGCACCTGCACGCGAGGAGATGGAAAACCTGTCGTTAGAGACATCACCAGTGGCGGATCCAACTATGAATTCGCGAGCTTGGTTGTTGGGAAAAATAGCTCTCACGGTATATAACAACGATACAAAACAGTAAAACAAGGACGTGACTACGCGGATGCACCTTGCTATAGTTACATCTTGTTATAGTAATTTGTTTATTTGTTCACTTCTTTAGAATATCGACACTACTTACACAAGATTCTGCATATGCCTTGATGAGTAGTGACGGATTCATAATTAGATGTACATTTTCGAATTCACTTTCACGACTCAGAACATAAAGCATTTAAATTTTAAGTCTGTCACTACTCAATAAGGACATTACATTTTACTTCTAGTTGAGATTAAAGTACGTGTGTACTCAACATCCTTCAGACTTGTAACGGTCCAGCCAGCTAGTGATAGGTAAGACTTATTTACTTATATACGCAACTGTGTTTTGCCGATGTGGGACATTACACTGACTATGTCATTGTACTACTTTAGAGTTATGAACCTACTAACCTCCTCCTTCCTTTGAGTTCTTGCCTCTCCTTCTGCCACAATACTATCAAGTTTAAGAAGTTGAATCATGAACAACTCTGTTAGGACAACAAATTCTCCGTCCTCAACCCTGTTGCCTCTCTTCATAGCTTCCTCTATGGCCACAACCTACAAGAAAAGCAACAAACTTATAGAATCAAGACTCCTTGCTTTTAAATTATTCGGCATTGACAAGTTAGTAAGATGTCAGTCTTGTTTTGTCAGACAGAATTGGCCAAAGAATAGAAAAATGATCAACTAGACCTAGCCTAGTAGAGCCAGTCGCGACCAAGTGGATAACATTTTAAGAGTCTTGAACCTCTACCAAACGAAAAAACTACCCAAGTAAAGAAATGAGAACAAATGTGAATCCCGAGAACACAAGTAGGTCCACCGCTTCAACAACTCACCTTACATAATATCACGTGTCATCACTTGACTTTGGCACAATAAACTATGAGTTGAATGACTAGCAGTAAGATCTACGTACCCTATGTGATAGCTTATCGACCTCTACTCTTACTCGGGCGATGGCTTCACAAGAGACAGAGGTACCCTGCAATTTCTTCATCTCTTTGCTGGCTGGATCTTCCATTAGGATCACCTTTGACATATCTATTACACCAGCAATGTGCAAGCATTCATTGTCATCCTTTTCTTTTCCTTGGAACAATAATCTTTGAACATTAGGATGTAAGCCAGTTGTGTCACAAAGAATTTTCTTCAAGTTACCTTCATTTCATTAACAAGAAAGCAAATAAGATCACATATCAAGAAGAGATATTGTTGGCAAGTCTATGCTAGTTGCAACAATTTGTTTCGAGTTTAACTTCTATACATTGGCAACATAATATTTGAGGATCATCAAATAACCCCTTATGAATCTAGACTCTTTTACTAGTATATAATATGTACGATGAAGTGTAGAAATTATTCAATCGCAGATAAGTTGAGATCAACTATTTGAATCACTCTTTTCCTATCGCTCCATTTAGGCATCGATTCGATATTATATAGAGTATAAAAAAAGAAAAAGTTAGGAGTAGTCTATATTTCTTCTAGCATATATGAATTGAGAGGAATCATCAAATTATTGACTAGTTTAATGTTGGTTATCAACCTAGCACAAACCAATAATGTGAACAAGTTCATATCGAGTTTTCTTAGATATGATCAATAATATTAAAATACAAAAGTTGCACTCAAGCGTATGGCCTAATGATCAATGAAATGGGTTGAAAATTATCCTCTCATATATGAATCCCAACAGACAAAATAACTGGTACTTGTATTCAGTGGCGGAGCCACATGAGTATGAGGGGATTCATTCGAACCTCCTTCTGCGAAAAACTATGTTACTTATATATGGTAAAAATAATTTTTTTATGTATATATAATAGATATCGAACCTCTTTCGATTAGTTCGTTTGTCTATTTCTTAAAATTTTGAACTCCATACTGCTTGTATTAATGGAAGGTAACAAATTCATGAAATTAATTGCAAAACGCACAAACTAGCCCGAACACCATGGCTATAACACATAAATGTGTCCTTTTAACTTGACCTGAACCTGTATAAAGTTGAACAAGTAACATATACAAATCAATTCAAGTGTACCTCACGTGAATTGTCACGTACGACCCCAAAATTGAAGATCAGAGGTCAGTCAAAAGGGCACATTTATGTATTATACCAAAAAAAAAAATCAAAATACAAAGTTGTTGGTGATCAAGTGGTTTACCAAATGTTGATTCAGCAGGAACAACAACATCATGGTAACAAGAATCATAAGAAACTTTGATCTTGATCATAGGACCAGCAACAGAATTTTCCTCAACAGAAACTCCAAATCTTTTCTGAACCAATAAACCTCCTGGCCTAACTTCCCAATCAATAATACAACTCTTATTTTCCTCAAAAAACTCACTGTATTTATTCTCATCTTTAAGTACCTCATTCCTACTTTTTGAAGAAGTTGATGATTTTTTTCTCATTTTTTTTCCACAAAAAAAAGTAAAATGAAAAAATATTAAAAAGGTGAGAAGTTAATTGAGAAATTAAAAGAGTTTGGAGGATGAATTGAGTGAAGACCATAAATGAATGAGACTTGAAAAAAGAAAAAGGCCTTTGTACTCACTTTGATGGTGACTTGTCAACTTACGGTGGAGGCTACTCTCTATTTTCTCGAGTTTCTATCTTGATGATTGACACATGACATAAGTTAAATTTTAATAGTTAAGATTTTATTGACTTATGCCATTAAATGAAGAGAGAAAAAATAGTCAATTAAATCGTAATCATTAAAATCTAATTTATGTCACGTGTCAGTCATCAAGATAGGAACTTGGGAAAAATGGAGAGAAAGGAAATGGAGAGGAGCCTTATGTTAGACTTGAAATAAATAAATAGACACTCAAATTTAACTTCGATTGATAAATGCTCAAACATCTTGATTTGGTTTTGACAAACAACTAACCACGTCAATTCGTTCTCATTGCATCTCATGAACATTCGATGCTGGCATGACACAATTTTTAGATTGATCATTTTGTATACGTGTTGGAGTATTCAAATTACATAGTCAAAATGAGTTGAGACGTTTATATATATATACTCAAAGTTGGAATGTTTAGTTACGAGTTGAGCTCAAGTTAAACTTCAATAACAAAGATTATAATGGGATGAATACGATTTCTACATCCTTAATTAAAGATGTAAAGGATGAGTGTTTTCTTCTTAAATGGACTTTGAATGAAATAAATCTGAATTAATCGAGATCAACAGATAAATATCGATAAGATTTTAAAAAAAACTTAAAATAAATGTAGATACCATTCATGAATAAATTGCCACGCAGCACACAATAAAGAAAGTAGGTCCATTTATGATTAACTTATGGTGGGTCAATGGGGTAGAAATAGGCCCCATAGGTCACTCTAAAATTATACTTTTAAATTTTGAAATTTTAAAATAACGATTATTTTTTAAATTATAGAAATTAGAAAATTGTTATTTATGATTTTTTTTCCAATCAATGATTAGTACGATGTATTTTATATAAGAAATTACGTACTGAAAGTATCTTGAACCAATTCAAAAGCATTTAATTTTTAATTTACGTCTTGGTTCAAAATATATGAATTATAACTAAATAATAATATCGTGAAATGATTGAGATTTCTTAATTGAAAAACTCGAAAAAATAATAATTTTAAAGATAATATTAGAGAATATTTTTTGGAAAAATTACAGAAATACACAACATTTGGAAACTTAATTACAATTATTCCCTACCATTTAAAAAAATTACTAAATT
>JBCEWC010017264.1:0-12610 GCA_038996855.1 Solanum aculeatissimum
GTCCCATCCGAGAAGTGAAACTCAATTTAAATCTTCCGAAAAGGGTGAAGTGCCACTTGGGCCATCTCTCTAATCCCCAATATGCATTTAGGGAATTCCTTTGACTTAAAACTTTAATCCCTTGATATTACCACCTACTTGAAGCCTTATTAACTTTAAGTTCTTTCCAGATTCATATATGCCTTATACAACATGCCACAATATGCATATTATGAAAGACGAGAAACATGGGGTCTCACAATGATGCCCCTAGTTTTTGCTAGCCCAGCTATGTTTGCTGCCGAGCAGAAGAGTTTTGAGAGATTTATTTGGTTGACTCCCCTTAGATTAGTGATATATCTGATGATATGGCCTATGACTTTCTTTTAGAGTTCCAAGATCGGTTATTTAATTTGGCTATCCTTGAGTCACACCGAGTTACTTATACCTCCTACTAGTTCACTGGCTTAGCCAAAGAGTAGTGGGGATCAGTTTTAGCTCGTAGATTGGTTGGATCACCAATTATGTCTTGGGAGCAATTTACTAAGGTATTCCTGAAGAGGTTTGTTCCATATAGCCTCCGAGATAACCAACGAGATAAGTTTGATAGGCCTCAACAGGAATCCATCTCAATGTTTGATTATGAGTCCAGATTTCATGAGTTGTCCAAATATGCTTTGTCTAGTATCCCTATAGAGTTTGAGATTGGCGGGGTATCTTGGGGAGGCTACAACTTCTTTGGTTCTAGCTAGTGGTACTCTCCAGAGTTTGGTGGACCATATCTACATGATTTAGTGCATTAGACATGATAGATAGGGTGGCGGGAAGAGATTCTGCCAACATGGATAGTTTAGTGGGCACCTACCACGAGATAGAGAGTTTCAGAGATAGGGCCATCAGGATAGGGCAGTTCATGCAACCATCCCTGCAACTGACGATATTGACAGATCTATGTATTCAAACAATAGTGACAGCTTATCTAGTGCAACTAGGTGTGGTAGTATTCCAAGATAGCTATATCATGGGTGAGAGACCAGGGCTTGTTATACTTATGATAAGGTTGGGCACTTGGCCCATCATTGTCTTCACTGTGCACCTCCCATCCAATGTTCAAGAACCCAGCCAGCCCATCGAACTCCAGCACCAGCAACTAAGAATACTTCTCAAGGCATAAAGGGTGGTACTTGAAAAGGTTGAGGCGCAATAAAAGGTAGAGCCCGTGGAGGCCCACATACTAGTGAGGGCGCAGAGGAAGAGGCCTATGATGCAGTTATTACAGGTATGGTTTCGATGTTCCATCATTATGCTTTAATTTTATGTGATTCAGACTCTACTTATTCATATATATTAGCTTATTTTGCCATAGATCTTGATATTATGTGTGAGCTTTTTGCCAAGCCTATTTGTGTTTCTACCCTAGTAGGTGAGTCTTTAGTAGTTAATCGGGTGTATTGGGCTTATATTGTCACCTTTGTAGGAGAGATACTATTTTTGATTTGAAGTTGCTTGATATGGTTGGCTTGGATGTGATATTGGGTATAGATTTATTATTACTTCATCATGTTATTCTTGATTTCCATGCCAAGACGGTGACCTCATCTTATCTGTATTTGCCTTAGTTAGTGTGGACTGGCGTATCTAATTCTTACCTCAAGTGGGTGATTTTTTATATGCATGCCTGTAGATTGATAGATAAGGGAGTTTGTCATATTTGGCTCATGTTCAAGCTTATTCTAAGGAGTCACCATCATTGGAAACCACCAGAGTTGTAAGAGAGTTTATGGATGTGTTTTCGACTGATTTGTCCGGTGTTCCTCCAGATTGTGATATTGACTTTGCTATTGATGTGGAGCCAGACACTAAGCCCATTTTTATTGTCCCCTATCAGATGGCTTTGGCTGAGTTGAAATAGATAAAGGAGAAGTTAAAGGATTTGTTAAAAATGGACTTCATTCGTCCTAGTGTATCTCCTTGAGGTGCTCTTGTCTTATTTATGAAGAAGAAGGATGGCACTATGCAGATGTGTATTGACTATCGTTAGTTGAATAGAGTGACCATAAAAAACAAGTACCCTTTGCCTTGTATTAATGATCTATTTGACTAGTTGTTAGGTGTTTTGGTGTTTTTCAATATTAATTTGAGGTCTGGTATCATTAGTAGAGAGTTCGGGAGTCTGATATCCCAAAGACAACCTTCAGGACCCGCTATGGTCATTTTGAGTTTGTAGATATGTCCTTTAGGTTGACTAATGCTCCAGCCGCTTTTATGGAGTTGATGAACTGGGTGTCCAAGCCTAATTTGGATATATTTGTGATTGTGTTTATTGATGACATCTTGGTTTACTCCAGGAATGATTTTGACCATGTACAACATTTGAGAATTCTACTTCAAATGTTGAGAAAGGAGAAGTTATATGCCACATTTTCAAAGTGTGAATTCTGGATTGAGTCAACAACATTCCTTGGGCATGAGGTGATGAAAGACGACATTATGGCAGATTCGGCCAAGGTAGCAGCAGTTTATGAGCGGGCTAGGCTGACATATGTGATAGAGATTTGGGATTTTATTGGTCTAGTGAGGTATTATTGGTGCTTTGTGCTAGGATTCTCTTCTATAGCAGCCCTATCGACTAGGCTTAATAAAAAAGATGTGGCTTTTTAGTGTTTGGATTAGTGCGAGGAGAGCTTTCAAAAGCTCAAAGATTTGATGACCTTAACACCTATTCTTGCTTTGCCTGAGGAGGAGGTAGCTTTTGTGGTGTATTGTGATGCTTTTGGAGTTGGTTTGGGTGTAGTATTGATGAAAAGGGGGAAAGTGATAGTGATGCTTCTAGACAGTTGAAGGTGAATGAGAGAAACTACCCTACCTAAATATATCTTTTATCTGCCTAATTTGAATATGCAATAGCGTAGGTAGTTAGAGTTGTTAAAAGACTATGGCTTCTCTATCCTATATTACCCAAGTAAGGCGGATGTGGTGGTAGATGTTTTGAGTCAAAAGGCCTCTAGTATGGGGATTTTGACATTCTTGAGGGCAGAGGAGAGACCCTTAGCTTTGGAGGTTCAGTCACTTGCTAGATAGTTGGTTCATTTAGATATTTCTCCTCCTTAGAGTATTTTAGCCTTTGTGGAGGCTAGGTCTCCATTGCTTGATCAGATATGTGCTCACCAGTTTGATAATTCTAGATTGTGCTTAATTCATGATAAGGTGTTGAGGGGTGAAGCAAAAGTGGCTACTATTGATTCAGAGGGTGTTTTGAGGATTAATGGTCAGGTTTGTATGCCTAAGGTAGGAGATTAGGTGAGATTGCTATTGGAGGAAGCTCATTGTGCTAGATATTCGATTCATCCGGGTGTGGCAAAGATGTACCATGATTTGAAATAACATTATTGGTGGTGTGGGATGAGGAAAGACATTTCTATGTTTGTGGCAAAGTGCTTGAACTGTCAAAAAGTCACATATAAGCACCAAAGGCCAGGGGGTTTGATGCACAGGATGCCTATTCCCGAGTGAAAATGGAGTGTATTCTAGATTTTATTATAGGTTCCCCATGGCTTTGAGTAAGTTTGATTCAGTTTGAGTGATTGTAGATTGGTTGACTAAGCTGGCTCACTTCCTATTGGTTAAGAGTAACTATAGTGAAGAGCAGTTGTCATGGTTTTATATCTAAAATATTGTTAGGTTGCATGGGGTGACGATGTCTATAGCGTCAGATAGAGGATCCTTGTTCACTTTTCATTTTTGGAAGGCTCTACAATATGGTTTGGGTAGTCGGTTGGACTTAAGTTTAACTTTCCACCCTCAGAATAATGGACGGTCTGAGTGCATTATTCAAGTGTTAGAGGATATGCTTCAGGCATGTGTGATAGATTTTGGGGTCTGATAAGATCAACATTTACCTTTGGCAGAGTTTTCTTACAACAACTGTTATCATTTCAGCATTCAAATGGTACTATTTGAGGCATTATATGGTTGTAGGTGTAGATCGCCTATCAGATGGTTTGATTTGGGTTCAACTGATGCTTTGGGTGTTGATTTACTTAGGGATGTTATGGATGGAGTCCGGTTGATAAAGGGTAGTATGTTGATAGGTTAGAGCCGCTAGAAGAGTTATGCTAACAAGAGGACTAGATCTCTTGAGTTCATGGTTGGTGATAGTGTATGGTTGAAGGTATCACCTATGAAGGGTGTGATGAGGTTTGGGAAGAAAGAGAAGCTCAGGCTTAGGTTTATTGTCCCATTTGATATCTTGAGGAGGATAGGTGAGGTTGCTTATAAGTTAGCATTGCCACCGAGACTATAATAATTCATCCTGTATTTTATGTCTCCATACTCTGTCGGTACATTCCTAATGAGTCACGTGTAATTTCCTATGATTCAGTTGAGTTGGGTTCAAATTTGTCATATGATGAGGAGAAGATAGCTATTTTTGACAAGCATGTCTAGAGGTTGAGGACCAAGGGTATACCTTCAATAAAGGTTCAGTGGCGACACCGTCCCATTGAGGAGGCTACTTGGGAGTTGAAGTCAAACATGCGGGCCAAATAATCTAACCTTTTTAATGTTTCAGGTACCTTTCCTTCCTTTATGTTCGAGGATGAACATTATTTTTAGTGGTGAATGATGTAATGATCTTGCCGATCATTTTTTAGCTTATCAGTGAAAACTACTATTTTACCTTTTTGTAAGTTGTTTTGGACCTATTTTAAACTATCTATGTTGTTGGAACTGAGATCTTGTGTTTTAAAAGTGGAAAATATGCGTTTTGGCATTTTTGAAAGCTTAAGTTGTTAAAAAAGTAAATTTTTGTACCATTATGAGTTTCAGGTGTCGGCTAAAAAATCCATCGATTTCATTAGCTCTGGAATGTGAAATCTATTCTAGTAGAAGTTACGAAAATGAATTTGGAGTTAAAATGGAGATTTTGAATCCAAAGTAGCATTTTCAGCTATTTTTGGAGCCAAAGTGTGACTTTCGTCAACATTTGGAGTTCTAAAGCTCAAATCAAAATTTCAACAATTCCAATAGTTTTGGATGGTAAAACTAACGTTAGAAATGGTCTTGTTGTAATTTTTTGAGTTTCTGAGGGCAATTTTTGTAATTTGAGTTCTAAACTAGTTTTATTAGTAACTGTATTGAAGAGATCTTGGAATCAAATTTTGATATTTCCCTTGAGTCTGGATCGCCAATTTTAGTGTGGATACATGTATGGTTTGTGTGAATCAGGTTCTAATCCAAGGGTCTATTTTGAGTAATTTCCATAGCTGGTTTTACTGGTTTTAGAAAATCTAGTGCATGCCATTTTACTCTCCGCATTCGAAGAGGTCTCCTGTCTCTCCTATCCTCATTCGTGGATGGTACCTCCACGTTCGCAGGGGTCTGTCTATTTCCACTCTGCGTTTATGGATAGCAATCCCGCGTTCGCGGAGGTGTTGAGTCCCTCCTTCTTCGCATTAGCAAAATGCAATTTGTCTGATCAATTTTAAAAATGAGGAAACACCATTTTTAACAGTTTCAAGATTTATTGGGCAATTTTAGAAGGGCTTTTTAGGGAAAATATTTTGGTAAGTGTTTCTAACATCAAATTGATTAATTTCCATTACTTTTATCTTGATTTTGTCATGAATTTCAAGATTTTGGATATTTAAAATTGGGTTTTCCATGGCTTTGAATTGAAAATTTTAATTGTTGATTTTTTCCTCAAGTTGAGCTTGATTTTAGTTGAAGTTTTACCCATGAACTCCTTTTCTCACGTAAAATCATAATTTCTATTCAATTTTGAAATTCGGGAACTTTGAATTTTAGCTCTGATTTTGACCATTTTGCCCTAAGTCTAATGCATGTTAATATGGGTACCAAAATTTATCTCTTTACGTGTATGATCTATTCTTATAGTGGTTGGTTGATTTGGAGCTTGTTTCGAGGTTTGAGTTGATCAGCAGCTTGGTTCGAATACGGTTTCAACATCGAGATAGGTTTGACTAGCCTTTGTGGGATTGGATTTGAGATAATGAATATGTTTATGTGATAATTGTAAGATTTAGGTTCTCTCATGAGTAATTGGGTTTATATGATAGAATTTTGGTGAAAATGTGATATCGGTTATATTGGGATTGCAGTAAATTGTGATTCTATTTATAAATTGATATGAAATCTTGAGATTTGAGATATTTTGGATGTTATTGTGATAATATGAGACTTGTGATATCATTTGGGGAATTTTGTGGTAAATTGATAGTATTTGTGATACTTTCGGGAATCATAAGCATATTTTGGGACTTACAAAGTCTGATTTCATTAGCATTTTGACTTCGATGAGAGTGTGGTGATAAGAAACATATTGATGACATTGTGGTACTAGTTGATACACTTGGAATTTCCTTTCAGATACTATGGTTATTATGTATCTATTATCTTATTATATTACTTTTTATATACTTTTAATTGTGGCATTGTCATGCATTCATCTCATATTGCATTTGCTTATGATACTTGAGAAATTTCAGTATAAGTCTAGGACGCCTTGAGAGACTTCAGTATATGGCCTGCGCCGCCTTGAGAAATTTTAGTACATGGCCTGTGACGCCCCTGGGTTCTATCTAGTAGCTTTAGCTCAATAGATGTGTACACTGACCCTGCGACGATCATGTTTACACCTCATACATGGTTTGCAACGCCATTGCATACATATATCTCATTTGCATTGCATCATTAATTGTACTTTCTATCTTTAGCTTTTCTTATAATGGTGTATATATATATTGTGTACTAACCCCTTCAATGCAGGTGATAGGGATTTGTAGTTATTGCATGCTTATCCAATTTGTCCTACCCAGTCGGTTGAACCTACTGGAGATATTTCGATGTACTTTCCCCTATAATGTTTCCTCTCTGTAGATCGAGCACAGGGACTCCCTCATGGTATTTGATTCATTCTTCCGGAGTTTCTTACCTTTATCAGATCACAACGGTGAGGCTCTGACTTTGAGTCGTTGTTGTTCTATTAAGACTTCTTTTTGTTGTTTCTTTCATTTTTGACTTGTATTTACTTTACGAGAAAGCCTTGTATCTACTCTTTTATGCTATGTAGAAGTTTTTGTACTCATGACTCTAGGTTTTGATATTTAAATTAAGTATTGTGGTTACTTTTACTTTGATTTTATTTTCTTTATTTGCAATTAAGTTTTGGGTCATGACACTCAAAGAGGCAGGCCTCGCTGAAGCGTGTCCCTGGCCAAACATGTGAGGATCACTTAAGCGAACACAGGTGTCGCTAAATTGACGCACTCCCCTTGGGCCGACTAGTGATAAATGATGCCCTAGTCGTTGAAGCGTTAGCCTCTTAAGCGATACTATGGCCGCTAAAGCGACAACACCAAATATTAGCTGAAATAACTGATCTAGCCAAGTTCTAAATTCACTGACGGGGTTCTTAGGATTGTTCGAAACCCCTTGCACGTAAATTAAACTATGCTACTCCACAAAATTTATCATTTCTAACTCGATGGCTCTGTCACAATTTCCAACGGAAGTCATCTAAAAAAAATGGGTCCCACACTTAAGCAACATTTAAAACCAAAATCCACAAAAAGGCTTGGAATGAGACTAGAAGCCTCAGGACATGTATGAAGGGTCTTTCTAGACTGAAGTTGTTATTTTGGAGCTAACTATGTAGACAAAATTCTCATCTGAGCGCGATTTTCAAGAATGTTGACCAAAGTCAACTTTAGGCAAAATTTCAAAAGCCAAAATGTTAAATGGTTTAAAATCATATCGAAGGAATCAATACTTGATCCAACTATGTTTCTAGCCTAATTTGGCCTTTCCGAAGCTGATGAAACTGTCAAAATTCCATTTTGAGGTCATTTACCTATAATTTTTACCGAAGTCAACTTTGCAACTTAGAAGGACCTCTATGTGGAAAGTTGCACAAAATCCAAATAAATGACCAAGAAACCAAACTGCCAGTAACAACAAGTCGTAAATGACTTGGGGTTGCTACAAAGAAGCTCTAAATGCTAAAAAGAATGGAGAGCGAAGGAAATGGCCTAAAGAGTCATTACAACATCCATTACTAAAAAGACTTTCATCCTTGAAAGTCAAGGTCAGTCATAGCCTTAAGGCATGAAACTACAAGGATACTAAGCCAACATCCTTCGCCAAGCCCCTAGGCATCCTCATGAAATGGACAACGCTAAGACTGAACTCTAGCCTAGGAGAAAACTCAAGCTTGCTTCAAGAACTCCAAAAACGCTTCCAAATTCTTCCTTATCACCAATCCCCACTCAACTGAACCAAACATTGTCGAACTTACAAGAACCACTTGAGAAAACCACACCAAAACCACCGAAGTCAGCTATGTGAAACCACAAAAGGAACTAAAACAGCCTTACTATCTGCATATCAATTCCAAAACCCATCATCTCTGTCTAGTAAAAGCATCATGTTGATCCTTACCAATCCCGATGATTCACAAAGCAATCTGAGTTCCATCTACAAAATATCATGAAACACCAGCTTCAGAAGATTCATACACACCATTTTAATGTGAGGGAACAACAATGATCCTAACAAGGAACTTGACTAGAGCAAAAACCGAAATTGTCACTTAGCTCTCAAAACCAATTCCCTTGAGCCGAAATAACTCTTAAAGCTTAACACCCTCTTTAAAAAGACTATCATCCTGCTAATAATAAGTTTGTCTAATTCAACTTAAATGATCTCATGTTATCATGAAAGGCTTTTATAATGTTGATGCCATAATCCCACAACCACTCCTCCATTGAAAATGAAGGTCAATCACTCAGTCCAAGAAATACTATGTTAGTAGGTAACCAATAAACACTATAGACTAGCCGTTGATGACCCAAAACACCAATTATACTCATCAAACCTTGCAAGCTATCAAGCATGACAAAATAAATTTTCATAGTGCAAACACCAGTTCATATACTCCACGAATTACCTTGACCCATACGGTAGAAGAATTTTTCAAGTAAAAGCTCATCCACTAGTCGATTTGAACACTTTAACGTACCAACCACGCCTCCAAAACCTACTACCACCACCCCAGAGAATCAACTACACTATTCATAGGTCATAACAAGGAACCACACCTCTAAAAATCCAGCTAGCTATAGCCAATTCAAACACAACCACCCAACACTACCTTATAAAACTAGTTAAAAAGCTGACTTAGTCGTCAGACCAACCCAAAGGTACAACCAAACTAAATTGAAAACACCAACCATAACTCTTCCACTCTAGGAACTATGGGCAGGATTTGAGCAAGAGAAGGAATTGACGAATGAGCCCCACGCATATCCTAATAAGGCAAGCGTCAGAACAACATGGTGAATTTAACTAGTCAAGTAAGCACTGATAGGTATGAAGACCCCATCACATAAGCACTACAATCAAGAAAGGTCCTAGAAACAAATTTACACAAGTCTGACTAATACATGGAGCCCCATCTTCTGTCTGAATCGCAGAAGTATTGTATGGGATGTGCCTAACCCTAAACAGAACATTTGTACCACTAACTATGATATCCAAGGAACTACCTCTACCTACATAAAAAATTTGTGTAAAACTCTAGGGACCACCCTCAGTCGACTATGCCTGGGCTCTACGAGCTTGTTCCTACTAAGCCTATCGCTTTCCATATGTGACTGTAGGATAATCCCTCACAAAACGACCCAACTCACGACATGTATAACACCTTCACAAAAAGTGATCCACTGAGGTGGCCTGTATGTCATAGTATGAACTTAAGAAGTTAAATGCTAAGAAGGCACACCCTGAGAAATTTGCATGAACTCAGTACACTATGGGCACCATAACTTATCACTGGACTTCCTGGAATCTGAGATACCCCCACCATTGGCCCAGTAGGTCGACAGTGAGGATATCTCTCACTAAAGTGATAGCTATCTCGGAGTGAGATGCTGCCATAATTATGTTGATGGCATGTCATTTTATCTCCACTTATGTAAGTCCCCACACATGTTTGTTCCATAGGTCTCACAAAACTAACCACCTGAGAAAAAGTAAAGCCCACTACTATGATATGCTCTGATGCTAGATGAAGCGGCAAAGTCTACCTACTAATAAATCACTAAGTCATGTCCCACTCCATAGGGAACAAAGTAGAAGTATATCTGATCAACAGAAAAAATTTGACCATATACTCAAAAACTATGAAACCCCTATTGAGGGCCTACAAGTCCAACTCTAGCCCATGAACCTCTCGGTGCACCAAAAACTACTCCTAATAGTGGTGTACTCCCATCAAGACTCAAAATCTCCAAAGCTAGGTTCAAAGGAATCGAGGTGGTCATAGAGACCATCAAGGATGGGCTTCCCCAGACTCTTCGAATGCCAAAAAACATCATCTAATCTTAAGTTTTTCTCCCAATGGAAGCTTACTCTACCTTTGGGCTAAAATTTGGGTTGCACATGTTGATGCTTTGTCTATACCCTCCAGAAAGCTCGTGTTATCCATATAAGAAGAAATGAATTTCAAGAAAGTATTTATAGATTGATCAAAGGAGAATCACACGATAAAGAATCAAGAATAGGATTTCCCTAACAATGCCCTATAGCCTCCTGAAGATAGGAGATGAACATTTCTGCACTAATCCGCAGTACTCTACAAGGCACATGCTCTTGTACTGACGATACCGATGAACCTAAAGATCTAATACCACTTTGTAATGACCCAATTTCTCAAGCCATGATGGCACATACCATCAACCCACCAGTAGGTAAGCCTAACCCCAAAGTTTAGAGCCATAGACGGTAGACTGCCACAAGTAAAAAAAATGAAGCCAATAATAATAAAGAAATAATGAGAACAATACAACAAGATAACCTCAAGAACTGGTATCAGTCTGTAGTCGAGTCACTAGACAAAATAAAGGAGTACAAAGATTTTAAGGATACAATAATAATAATAAAAGTACATACCATCTTTGAATATAAGTTGAAGACTAGTCTTAACAAAGAAATACAAGAAGAAAGACAACTCCAAATGTCAGAAGCTCACCCAAGACTCCGAATCCCAAAAGTTGCTCTACACGATATCCAAGTCAACAACAAGAACCCATACTATGATCTATATGGTGCAGAAGTGTAGTATGAGTACCAATAAGTGACACTCAATAGGCATAGACCGAATATGTCCCAAAGATAAAGTAATTATAAAGACCATGTAAGCAGGGAACATATATCACCAGTAGCTAAACAAGAATACTATAGATGCCCTCAATAAATGACAGTTTAATAAGGAAAGGGAGATAATGGGAAAAAAAGCAAGGGAAACAAGAGATGTACATAGTAGTGCCAACCCAAAACCTAACACGGTGACACACTATGAAAGAGGATGCCTAAGAGATAGTTTATTAACAGAAATAAACACAAATATCACATAAAGTCCCAAAGGACCGTGTCAACACAATATTTGCATGCAAAACATATATAAAGAAGTAAAAAGGTAGTAACTACCTTCAAACAAGAGACCACCCTTTATACTGCCTGTTACACCCAATTTTGACCGACTATAACCCATTTTTAGATTGTCATTTGATTAATATAGGTACTTTTATGTAACAACCCGAAAATTTTCAAACTTTCCTTATGGTTGGTCTTATATGATGTACTAATGGTCATGGTTAAGTTTTGGTAGCCACGGGTTGAGTTTAAGTGGCCGAACGCAAAATGGGCTAGTTGGTAGTCTAGAGGGACAGTTTTGGTAGTGTACTTCAAATGGTCTCACCTTTGTATTTAGGTTGAACCATATGGTATACTACATATACAATTGAATCTATTTGAGTTAGTTTTGCAATGCAACTAGTTTCACTCGATTCAGAGTTCGGATGAGAAAGTTATGGTACAAACAGTGGGACTGATTGAAATTCAGAAGACATTGGAGATAGGCTCAGAAAAGTGGCTCAGGGCAGGGCCACGGTCAGTGAAACTTATCAGGGTCTGTGTGGGGTGTCTTGGGATGATCCAATGATATAGGGGTGGCCAGGAACCACCCCATGAGACAAGTGTTGAGCCACGGACCCTTGAACGGTCCATTTGAGCTTGGACGGCCCGTGTACTATCCCGTCAAGTGGTACAGTGGCTTCGTCAAGGCATGGATGAGTCTAGGAATCTAATTTTAGCCTCATGGGGCTCTTACATGTCCATTATACCTCCAAACGGTCCGTCAAAATGCTTGTCAAGTGTTCCAGAAAGTCCTCCGAGAGTTCACGCTGAACATTTGACTAAGTGTTGTTTGATGGGAGGGGAAACAGTCCGTGAGGCAGTGTGACAGGAACTGTAGCACCATTTGACTCTGCTTAGTCTCAAAAAGTTACATTTTATTAATAGTAATTTCGTGATTTAAAATTTTCTTAAGCCCCTTTTTGGTACCCTAAGGTCTCCTAAAGCCCTAAAACATTTCCCAAACCCTCATTCATCCATTCAAACTCTCCTATACTCTCTATAAAGATCCTAAGACTCTCTTGGCCTCCATTGAAGAAAGCTTGTAGAATTTGGGGAAGAATACCTTGACTAGGTTTGACTTTGCAAATTGTTGGTGGAATTAAGGTATGTGGGACTTGATTCAAGGATCCTCTTTCAT
>JBCEWC010017265.1:0-12610 GCA_038996855.1 Solanum aculeatissimum
TTAAACACTATTTAAATTAGTTTATATGTTAATATATTAAAATTGTGTCATTGCATTATATATGTATTTACATAAAAATAATTTCTAGTTTAAAGAATAGTAAGAATATCATTTGCATAGTATTCAATCTAAACATAAATTTTAAATTAAAATAATTAATTAATATTTTTTTTTAAAAAGAGAGAAAGAGAAAGGGTAAGCCACAAAAATGGAAGAGAAAAATTCTCTTTCTCCTTCTCCTTCTCCTTCTCTTTGCTATTTTTGGTAACAAAAATGTAATTATATTTGGTAAGAGTTAAAATTATGCTAAAACTCGTAATTTAAGTTAAATAATATATTATTTATGTAAATGAGTCAATTTATTTTTAAGTGGGTTGATGGCCCAAAACCCCTTTACTCTTTCTTATGATATTTTGTTAACATATTTGTGTTTTTTTTGTATACTAACATGAACTTTATTTACTTTGTGATTTTAGCTTAATTAAATCCTCGAATGAGAAATCATTTATATTAATTTTAAAATTATTTTATCTCATTTACTTATCTTATTTTTTAGAATTACTTTTTATTTCAAATTAGTTCATTATTAACTTTTCTTAAAAAATAATCGAGTTTAGAAATTCCGAATCGTTCAAAACTTTAACGTTTTTTAGTATTTTCAATATTTCGATCACTTGTTACTTCTCTTTTTTTTTTTTAAATAATCATATTTAAAAAAAAAGTGGAATCAAAAACGTATAATATTTTTTTAATAAACAATAATATTATTCGCTTGGGAAATTCAAATACTTCTTAAATTTTCGATAAAACTACCTCCTTTGAAAATTATTTTCTTTTGTTAGAGTATTTGGGTTATTCATTATTTTTTTCTCAAAAATATGAAAAAATAAAAACGGGCATTTATTCCTCATTCTAAACACTCCGAGTCTTTTCTAATAAATAATTGAATAAAATGAAATGATATTTTTACCTAATTATTTTGGTAGAAAATGTTTTTTCAAATTATTTCAAATGCCTTAGAATTTTAAAAGCTCTAATTATTATTATTTTAAATCATTTGTTAGATTAGATAATTATTGAAATTTATACTCCTTATAATTAGTTGAATTTTTAAAATGGTTTTTTTCATTTGAATAAGTTTTAAATATTTTAAATTATTTTTGAAAGTTAGTTAAATAATTTTCTAATCAAAGGATAATCGCATGTTAGCGGCCGTTTCAAATGTTTTTAAACTTTTCGAAATGAAAATTTGAACTCGGACCCACTCTTTGGAATTTTAAAAGAATTTTTCTATTTAAGTCTTTTTAAAATCATTTTAACGGTTTTTTTAATTTTTTCCTTAAAAAACAAATTAAGTAGCGACTCTTTTATTTTCTTAAAATTGATTTTTTCTAAAGTTTAAGTCAATTTTTTTGAAAACTGACATTTTCCCAATTAAACAGAAACGGTGACTCTGTTGGGAACGAATTTTAGGTTCTAACCACTAGATTAGGATTTACTTGACTAACTATTCGATTTGTAATAATTAGTAACTTTACTTTTCACTATTTGTCTAATTGCGCTTTTATTTGTTTAAATTTTGGATCATTAAAATGTCATTCATGCATATCATATCCGCCAAACGGCCTTTTTATATTTTTCAATTAAATCGACAGTTATGCGGGTCGCAACCGTTTAGTCCAAATAATTCCAAGGGGTACCATGACGAATTGAGTTGGCGACGCGTGGTCAACGGTCGTTAATTTCTCCAGCCCAGATAGTCCGTCTGGGTCACCGGTACACAGTCAAAATAAAGTCCACCCTAGTCTTCCTAAGATAGAGCGAAATCCAATCCCTGTTTAGGATCATTGGCCTAAGTCGACCCAATACCCAAGGGATGTTAGGTCCATTAGTAAGCCCACCCTGAGTCCAAAGTGGTCCCCGACCCAATTGGGCGATCATATTATTTGTTTAATTTGAAGGACGTATTTGTTATTTAAATAAGTCATTGTTCACGAATTTTGAGGGGTTTTCTAATTTATTTTCGCTTTTGTAGATGGCCAATCAAATCCCAGAATTTGTCATGGTTACCAAGACTCCAAATCTACTTCGTGTGTGGTGGAACAACCTTAGTAATACTTCCCGGAGTCAAGTCACTACTCATTTAGGACACCTCCCTTCGTTGATGGACTTCAAGGCATATCCAGATTTGGTCCAAGTGATTACTTGGCATTGGGATAGCGAGTACATGATATTTAGGTTTGGGAATGTTGAAATGACACCGATAGTAGAGGAGATTCGAGATTATTTAGAATCTTCGGTGTTGTATGCCAAAAGGACAACACACTCCGACCGTAACATCTTGATACCAAATAAGCCGACTAGCAAGGAAATGAAAAATATGATTCTCCTAGTACAAGCAAATTGGTTGGATACCCCAAATATCCCTTTCATGAAGTTCTTTGAGCGTTGGGTACATAGCAGTTATTTTGAGAGGTTTCCTCATAAGTTTCACAATTATTCAACCTGGGTCGAGACTCAAGCTTTGGCATTTGCCATATGCCTTTTAGAGACTATGGTATTCCTCAGGACTCAACGAATGTGATTAATTCAAGAGTCGTCATGGTCACACATTCCATCTTTTATGGCATCAGTGCAGAAGGTCAAAACAAGTACTATGATCTGGCGCCAGTCATATTGGCCGACATCTATAGGTCCCTTGACTTGTACAAAAGTGGTTTTCATTTCTTTCAAGATTGTAATATGTTGCTTCAATGGTGGATGTTCCATCATTTGGCTACGAAAGCTAAAAAATGGAAACAAAAGTTGGGAGATCACGATGGAAGAAATGTCCTAGCTCATCATGAACTGATATTGTCTATGCGAAAGTTCAACATGAGGAGGTCGAGAGGAAGATGGGCACAAATTCTCGGTGAGTTGACAGAAGGTGATGTCTGCTGGATGTTTGACCATTTCATGTTCGAAAGAGTTGCAATACAAGGAAAACGACACCCTTTCCTGGTCCTCATGGGCATCCGTGGAATGAGGCCTTATTATCCCAATCGGGTAATGAGGCAGTTTGGAAGAACACAACTCGTCACCAAATGAGGAGATGTTAGACAATTCATCATTGATTACAAGGGTTGTGATAGGGTACCTTATGCTGATGATATTCGCAAGGAATGGTCTGCGTATGTCTTCTTAGAAGAAGCAAGCCTTACTGAAGATAGGTACAACGCAGGGTATGATCAAGGATACAAGAAATGGTTGAATGATCGAAAGACACTCACCCCAGGGCCTCACCGCAATCCATAATTGAAGGATGTGGAATCCCAGGTTCAAATTCAGAGCCGACTCTTTCAACAACAGTGGGACAAGAGGGAACAGGAATTCCAACAAAGGGAACAAGAATTCCAATGGAGGGAACAGAAATTCCAGCAGAGAGAGCGGGAATTTTAACAGAAAGAGTATGAGATGCATGGGATCGCAACCCACATGTCACAGGAGTTGAACAACGCTAGGACATGCCTGATTCAGCTAGATCAAAATGTAGAAAGATAAATTACCACTCTCCACCCGATGCCAATACCTAATCGAGCCTTGCTAGTCGAGTCCTTCCTGATGCTTCACAAATATCACATCCGGGAAGAAGTGGAGAAGGCGAAAAATGGAGTAGGATCTTCTATTTAGTTTTGTCCCCTGCGTGGGATTGTTCTCTTGTATATGTTTCTCTTTTTCCTTCCCTAAAAATGTATCCCTATTGCACCCCGTAAAACAATTTTTATCTATTTAATAGAATTTGTCCTTGGAGCGCAATGAAATGTTTAAAATGACATGATACGTCCTTCAATTTGATAGGCCAACCCTTGGCATAAAAGGGTCACTTTTCTTAGGACGCGCAATAATTGTTCTTGTGCTCTTTGCTATGACTTTTTATGTGTTTGTGTTGTTTTATTTGGAGAAAATCTAGCCCACCCCTTTTCAAATTTTTCTAGAATCTACTAGGCACAAATATTAGTCACTATCAAATGTTCGGCCAAATACTCTTCGAGTCTTAAGTTTCCCAACAAAGTCTGAATTTCTCGATCAACTTCTAAAATTCCTATCCTCCCATCTCAGGAAAAGTTTTCTTGCTGTCAAGATGAAAAAAGACCAGAATACTGAGAGAACTGAAGAAGCCTTGAGGAAGAGGCTCTGTCAGGTTGCCCAAGAAATCTGGGAGACAGAAGGAAAAACCAAAGAGGTGAATCTGGCCACTGAAGTTGTATTGGCTAGGATGGTTGAAGTTGATGAAGAAATCAATTTTTATAAGAACAAGAAGAAAAGGTTGAACAGGACAAGTGAAATACTCCAAAAATATTCTTTCACTCTGGAAGAAGCCCTTGGAGATGTACTAGCTCGAACCACTGAGGTAGATGCGAAACTTGAGGTCACTCAAAGGGAGATAGCCATGTTGAAAGAAAGGAATCCCCATTGTGCTTTCCCAAGTCCAAGTAAGGGAGTTGATGAAGACAACGTTGGCACTCCATCAGCATAATGATTTAGGATCCAGATGAAAACTAGAAGATCAGAAGAAGTCTCAGTAGAGATAATTTATGTTTATCACATTGTCCTCTTTCTGTATTTTTTGCAATTCCCATGTTATAAAGTACTGGTTGAATCAAAATTATCTCTGTACACATCGAACTACATTGGGCCTGATTTCTCCTTCGTGAGATACGTTGGCAGCCTTTCAAGGCCCGGCCCCATCTTTTCAAAAGCTTATTTTTTCCCTCTCTACTTCTAACGACAAACGCGAGAAGACCTTGACTCAGCGCAAGTCGACTTTCCTGATATACTACCTTCAAATCATATAGACAAAGTCCTATCTATTGTTCATACCCTTAGTACTCATGGAATAATTTATCTCCGAATGAAGTAACAATTGTATGTTTATTACATTATATGTGATATTTTGTATTAGTTGTCAATTCAAAGAAACTAACATACTTTCCTTTTGAGTTGTTTTTCTTTTAACAGGTAATAGAATTGATTTGTGTTTGATAAACTGGTTGACCACTCATATTTTACTCAATCAAAAGTTCGCAAAGATTCCCTTCCCAACCAAGATTTGTCAAAAGGAAAGGCAACAATGGCTGAAAACAATAAGGATATGGGCTTAACTGAAATTGTTGTGGTAGATCCCGTTACCGTCGAACAAAATAAGCTAATTGCGCAATTGATGCAGCAAATAACTGAAATGAAGGTTGAGATGCAAAGGTCCCAAGATCTTACGAACTTGTTCATTTCTGCCAATCTACCGGGTTCAGACAACAAGAGGCCTCTACTCAACTTTCCTTCCTCGAACCCAACTAACGAACCTATTCTGAATAATCCACCCTTTATCTCTATCCAAAGCACCCCAACTGTTGACACACATCATGCCAGCTCCTCATACCAAGACACACCTCCCTTTCAAAACCAAAATACTAGCAACGTCCAAGCCTTCATTCCACCTCAAAATCCTAATACTATGAACCCCCAGATAGCCCTTCCCAAAGTCCAAAACCCTGACCAACATACTCGAATTCCACCTACCACTCAACTCCTGCCTCCTAAACTCACTTTCCACATTCCAGTCTCTATCGAACCACGTATTCCATATACCGCTTACCCTGATATCGATCACTACGAGGAAAAGTAAAAAGAGTGGAGGGCCAAGGAGGAAATGACCAAGCTAAGTATAAAAGAGGAAATTGTGAAGGCCATGAAGCAGTTTCACTATGCACCGGATATTGCGGGATTGAACTACAAAGATTTATGCATTCACCCCAATTTAGACTTTCCAGAAGGGTTTAAAATACCAAAGTTTGATACCTTCGAGGGAGCAGGAAATCCTCTGGCTCACTTGAGATCATATTGTGATCAACTCGTAGGTGTCGGAAAGAATGAGGCACTGTTAATGTGACTTTTCAGTCAAAGTTTAAGTGGGGAGGCTTTGGAATGGTTTACCTCCAAAAAAATAAAGCAATGGGTCAGTTGGAATGCTATGGCCAAGGATTTTGTTGAAAGATTTGCTTACAATACTGAGATTGTTCCAGATCATTATTCGTTGGAGAAGATAAAATAGAAATCTACAGAGAGTTATTGCGAGTATGCGTACAGATGGAGGAAGGAAGTTGCCAGAGTGCAACCACCTATGTCTGAGAAGGAGGTTGTCGAAGTATTTGTGCGCATACAAGAGCCGGAGTTTTATGACAGAATGATATTGCTTATTAGAGCAAAATTCGCTGAGATAGTCAAGATTGGGGAGACTATCGAAGATGGGCTGAAAATGAGAAAGATCGCCCGTGTGTCTGGTCTAGCTGGATCTTCAGGGTTGATGAAAAAGAAAAGAGAATATGTGTCATCCATTACCTACATGCCAGATAGGAAAAGACTCTCCAGTAGTAACTCCAAAAAATCTGCACCTTTCCATACCCACCGTCAATCTCGTCAAAGTCCGCTTCCTGTTTCTTACACCCTGCCTCCAAATTACCAAGCCCCTCCTCCCCTTACCACTCTCCCCAATGCCCAAACGTCTACCTAAACTACCAACCTCTATCACCAAACAACTCCAACGTTCAACCTGTTTACCAGACCCCTCCTACCAACTTTTCAACTCCAAACTACCAAATTCCCCAACCAACCTATCAAACTCCACTATATCAAAAATTTCAAACCCCTGCGTCCCCTCGCCAAAACTCCCCAAACTACCACCAAGTACCCCCACCTCCACAGAACAATTACAACCTTCCTCAACTGAGCTCAGAAAGGAAACCGCCCAGGGTGTTCGCCCCGCTTTTTGAAAGTAGAGCAAAGTTATTTGAAAGGTTGTCAGCCATAGGAATGATCCATCCTATCCCTCCAAAACCAGTAGACACGAGTTCTCAATTTTTCAGGGGAGATAAGACATGTGCTTAGTATTCCAATAGTTTTGGACATGATACCGAAGATTGTATAAATCTAAAGCATAAGATTCAGGATCTGATTGACCAGGACATGGTTGTTCTTCAAACTGCGACTCCTAACGTCAATAGCAACCCTTTACCCAATCATAGAGCAAACACCGCCAATATGATTGAGAAGGAGGAAGATTGGTGTGAGACTAAGATCATAGTACTTGATGATGTTAATGGTTTGGAGAGGAGTGTAGCATCTTTGTACATCACCGAGAAACCAAAGTTTGTGATTCTGACACCTCCAAAAGTTGTCGCTTTGGTACCAAAGGGATTTCCTGTTCGGAAGAAGTTTGTCATCGAAGCTGCCAATACACAGGGTCTGACCAGGTCTAGGTCTGGTAGATGTTATACGTCGGAAGAGTTGGCTCAAGGATCAACCAAGAAAGATCAACACAAAAGGCCAATCAGTAAGGCTGAAGCGGATGAATTTTGGAGTAAAATGAAACCCAAGGATTATTCTATTGTGAAACACTTAGAGAAAACGCCAGCCCAAATCTCCATATGGGGCATTGTTAATGAGTTCGCAGCAGCATAGGCAAGCACTGATGAAGGCATTAGATGATGCTTATGTACCCGTGGGAATGGATAGTAATAACCTTGCGGCTATGATAAACTAAGTCGTTCGAGGACATCATATCAATTTTAGTGATGAAAAATTATCGTTTGAAGGATCCATGCATAACAACGCTCTCCATGTCACGATTAAGTGTCGTGATATGATCCTCAATCGTGTTCTAATCGATGATGGATCTAGTCTGAACATCTGTACTTTGTCTACTCTCAAATAATTAAATTGTGATGTGGGGAAGATTCATCAAAACCATATTAATGTGAGAGCTTTCGACGGAGGTCAAAGAGACACCCTGGGAGCCGTGAATCTGGGAATTCATGTAGGACCCGCCGAGTTTGTCACCAAATTCTAGGTAATGGACATTGCCACAAGTTACAACATGTTGTTAGGAAGACCCTGGATCCATATGGTTGGAGTCGTGCCCTCTACCCTTCATCAAATGATGAAGTTTGTGTGGGATGATCGTGAGATGGTCATCTATGGTGAGGGAAGTCACTCAAATATGTATGCACCAACAGTTGATAATGTTGCTAGAGGATCTGACTTCTACACGGTAGAGATAGTGAATGCCACTGATGAGGATTTGGCACTGGGGTCTCCTATGCCCATTGTCCCCAAGATGATAGCCACTGTTATGCTCAGAAATGGTTTTGAACTTGGCTTTGGACTAGGAAAATACTTACAAGGTATTATTGAGCCCATCTAGCCGCCGATGATACAGTCAAAGTTTGATTTGGGGTATATTGCATTGGAAGATGATGACCGGGAAATGTCGAACAAGAGGATCGATCAAGCACTAGCGAGGCCAATACCCCATCTGTACCAGTCATTTCCGGTCAGAGAATTTGTCAATAGTGATGGTCTCAAAAAGGGAATTTGGAACATATTTGAAGAAGTTGATGTTGTTATTGATGATGCGATCGAGATATCAGGGATTCAAAAGCAGGGTTGAATGAGCAAGTGTCAAATTGGACATCTGCCCGGCTCTTGATCTCCCGCTTGTCTTGTTTCACTTAGTTGCTTAATTTCAAATGGGTGGTGGTCTGTATGAGGCCCCAGATCCACTTTTGTCTTTGTTTTGTGCTTGTTAGTTACTTTGAATTTTGTTTTAATGTTTCAAAGGCATGTTGACCCATGGTCGCAGGCAATGTTTACATTTTCCTTTCAATGGAACAAAAGCCTTTGCTAAATTTTACTTGTCATCTATTTATTATTTATTTATTTATTTATTTTTCTAACTATGTTTGTTTATGATTTAGTAAAAAATAATTTTAAACCTGCCTGCGTCATGTCGTGTCACGAGCTGAATGAACAGAGTGGAGTAGATGATAATGAGTTTGAGGACTATGACAAAAAGGCCATGATGTCTGAACATTTGGCTGAAGAATTGAGACAACTTGAGAGCCAAGATAAACCTAACCTAGAGAAAACAGAAATAGTGAATCTGGGAGACGAAGAATGCGTCAAAGAGACCCAAATTAGTGTACATTTGAAGGGCGCTCAAAAAGAGGAACTAAGCAATTTACTCAAAGAGTACATAGATGTATTCGCTTGGTCCTATGATGACATGCCAGGTTTGAGTACAGATATTATCTCTCACAAATTGTCTATCAATCTAGAGTTCAGCCCGATGAAGCAGAAGACTCGAAAATTCAAGCCAGATCTGAGTCTAAAGATCAAAGAAGAGGTTACAAAGAAGATTCAAGCCAAAGTGGTGGAAGTGACCCAATACCTCACCTGGTTGGCCAATATTGTCCCGGTGCCTAAGAAAGATGGGAAGATTAGGATCTGTGTTGATTACAAAGACCTCAACAGAACCAGCCCCAAGGATGATTTTCCATTGCCGAATATCCATATCCTTATTGACAATTGCCCCAAGCACGAGATGCAGTCGTTCGTGAATTGTTTCGTAAGTTATCACCAGATTTTAATGGACGAAAAAGATGTAGAGAAGATAGTTTTTACTACACCCTAGGTGTATACCATTATCGAGTGATGTCATTCGATCTCAAAAATACTGGAGCTACCTATATGAGGGCTATGACAACTCTATTTTATGACATGATTCACAAGGAGATCGAGGTGTATATGGATGATGTCATTATCAAGTCCTGCTAGAGTTCGGATCACCTGACTCATTTGAGGAAGTTCTTTGATCAATTACGTCAATACAGCCTGAAGCTGAACCCAGCCAAGTATGTTTTTGGGGTGCTTGTTGGTAAATTACTGGGATTTATAGTCAGTAGAAGGGGCATCGAGCTTGATCCTGCTAAGATCAAAGCAATCCAAGAGTTGCCTCCTCCGAAGTCAAAGAAGGAAGTTATGAGCTTTTTGGGGAGATTGAACTACATCAGTCGGTTTATAGCGCAGTCCACGGTGATTTGTGAGCCGATATTCAAGATGTTGAAAAAGGATGCATTGACAGGATGGATGGAAGAATGCCAGACCGTTTTTGACACCATCAGAAGTTATTTGTCTAATCCTCCAGTGTTGGTACCTCCGCGAGAAGGAAGTCCACTACTGCTATACTTGTCTGTCTCCGATAATGCATTCAGATGTGTGTTAGGCCAACATGATAAGACCGGGAAGAATGAGAGAGCAATCTATTATTTGAGTAAGAAGTTCACTCCGTACTAAGCTCGGTATACTTATCTGGAGAAGACGTGTTGAGCTTTGACTTGGGTTGCTCAAAAACTGAGGCATTATCTGTCTTCATATACTACGTACCTCATCTCAAAGATGGATTCACTGAGGTACATTTTTCAGAAGGCAATGTCCACTAGAAGGTTATCCAAGTAGCAAATGTTGTTGAGTGAGTTTGATATTGTGTATGTGACTCAAAAAGCAGTCAAGGCACAAGCTTTAGTCGACCACCTTGCAGAGAATCCGGTTGGTGATGAATACGAGCCGCTTAGAACTTACTTCCCTGACGAAGAGATATCGTTCGTGGGTGAAGACATCTTTGAGACATATCTTGGGTGGAGAATGTTCTTAGATGGAGCAGTGAACTGCCAGGGAAGTGGAATTGGAGCAATCCTGATATCAGAATCAGGCCAACATTATCCTGCAACAGTAAAACTTCGATTCTGTTGCACCAACAACATGGCCGAATACGAAGCTTGCATTATAGGAATGGAGATGGCCATCGACATGAATGTCCAAGAATTATTAGTTATTGGACATTAAGATTTGCTAATTTATCAGGTTCAAGGAGAATGGGTTGTGAAAAATTCGAAGATCATACCATATGTGCAGTTTGTGCAAAAGTTGTGTAAGGGATTCTGAAAGATTGAATTCAAGCACACTCCAAGGTCACAGAATGAATTCGTCGATGCCCTAGACACCATTTCCTCAATGATCCAGCATCCAGATATGGTGTATATTAATCCCCTAAAGATAAATTTGAAGGAGCAACTTGCTCACTGTATGCATGTCGAGGCAGAGCCAGATGGAAAGTCTTGGTATTTTGATATAAAGAAGTATCTGGAAACTGGAACATACCCCGAAGGTGCTACTTCCAATCAGAAGAAGGTCATATGTCGAGTAGCTAACAATTTCTTTCCAAGTGGGGAAATCCTTTATAGGAGAATCCCAGATTTAGGTCTCTTGAGATTTGTCGACGCCACAGAAGCTATGAAGCTTATTGAACAGGTGCATGCTGGAATTTGCGGTACCAACATGAACGGTCTTACTTTGGTAAAGAAGATCCTTTGAGCCAGTTACTTTTGGATGACTATGGAACACGATTGTTGTAAATTCGTGCAGAAATGCTATCAGTGCCAGATACATGGTGATTTGATTCAGGTACCCCCTAACGAACTCAAAGCTATGAGTTCCCCATGGCCATTCATGGCTTGGGACATGGATGTTATTGGTCCAATAGAGTCAACCTCCTCTAACGGGCATAGATTCATTCTTGTTACCATCGATTACTTTACCAAGTGGATGGAGGCAGGCTCTTACAAATTTGTGACAAAGAAGGTAGTAGCTGACTTTGTTCGCGACAACTTGATATGCCAATTTGGGATATCGGATTCTATTATTACGGGTAATGGGGCTAATCTTAATAGTCATTTGATGAAGGAAATATGTGAGCAGTTCAAGATCACTCATCGAAATTCGACGGCATGTCGTCCTCAAATGAATGGAGCCGTAGAAGCTGCCAACAAAAACATCAAGAGGATTTTAAGAAAGATAATCGACAAACACAGAGGGTGGCACAAGATGTTGCCATACGCCCTGTTGGGTTACCGTACAACCGTTAGAACGTCGATTGGAGCAACTCCATACTTGTTAGTGTATGGAACAGAAGCAGTGATACCTGTTGTAGTTGAGATACCGTCACTAAGAATCATTCAAGAAGCCGAGTTGAGTAATGTTGATTGGGTTCTCAATCGAATTGAACATTTGGCTTTAATGGATGAAAAGAGGATGATTGTTGTATGTCATGGTCAGTTATACCAACGAAGAATGATTCACACTTTCAACAAGAGAGTAAGGTCTCAGATGTTTAAGGTTGGTCAATTGGTTTTCAAACGCATCTTTCCCTGTCAAGATGAGTACAAGGGAAAATTTGCACCAAATTGGCAAGGACCATACATGGTTCGTAAGGGTCTATCGGGAGGTGCCCTGATCTTGTCAGAAATGGATGGTCAAGAATAGCCAAAACCGATCAACTCAGATGCTGTCAAGAGATACTATGTTTAGAGATTTAGATTTTTTCTTTGTTTCTTTCCCTATAATAGTACGTTTGTATTTGTAACTATTGTCATGTTTGTTTCAAAGTTAACTTTTCCCCTTTTATAATGAACTACGTTTGACCTGAATTCTCAAGAATGAGATACGTAGGCGGCCTATGTCGGCTTCGGTCATTCCCTTACCCTTTTTAAATATTCCCCTTTTGTAATGAACTACGTTTGACCTGAATTCTCAAGAATGAGATACGTAGGCGGCCTATGTCGGCTTCGGTCATTCCCTTACCCTTTTTAAATATTCCCCTTTTGTAATGAACTACGTTTGACCTGAATTCTCAAGAATGAGATACGTAGGCGGCCTATGTCGGCTTCGGTCATTCCCTTAC
>JBCEWC010017266.1:0-12609 GCA_038996855.1 Solanum aculeatissimum
CCCCCCCCCCCCCCCCCCCCCCCCCCCCCCCCCCCCAAACAAAATACATTGATAAATTTAAAATTAATATTGAGGACTGCAGTTACATATTTTTAGCGGAATAATATGTATTTTTTTACGATATGATTAATTCGTTCTTTTGAGAATTATTATCATAAATGAAAACTTCAGTTAAATGTATCTTTGATCCCTACTATACCTGATTAATTAACCAGTTTTGAGGGGAAATTTTTTTTTTGAAATAAAATCAATGGGTTTTATTATATTTTGAAACACTAATTTGAAAATATTTTAAATTAAATAAAAAGATCAAAATATTTTTTTAAGAAATAAAATTAGTGGGTTTTATTGTAAAATAAAATACTGATTTGAGAATATTATGTTTTGGGGTTTATGGGGTATTGTATACTCCTAATTATTTTGATTAATAGGGGAATAAAAACGAATTGGGGGCTTTTATTGAGTTTTGATTGCCCTTAATGACCCTTATTTTCCTGATCCTCTTCTTCTGAGGTTGAGGATAAAAAGAGTTCTTCTGGAGAGAAAAAAGACACACGACACAAAAACAAAAATAAAAACAAACCCACAAGTTTCTTCAATCACCTGCCCACACAAGTGTTGGCTAGGTAATTGTTCAGAAAATAGTAGAAAACCGGAGTCTTGGACTCGTCAATCAATTCTGCCGAAGTTGAAGAAGTCGTTTTTGAAAGCTTCAAAAGGTCAGTAATTTCTTCTGAAATTCAGTAGCTTTTTTACTGAAATTCGATGTTTTCTGTGATACTAATATTACATCATGATTTTGTGAGAAATTTGATCTTGTTAGTTGCTTCCGCTATCTAATTTCTAGCACTATTCACATGGAACAAGCCACATTTATCAAGTCTCCTATGGCTAGCACATGTAACTTGCGACTTCATAAAGGTGAACCACTGGTTGATCCCAAGATTCACAGGAGAACCGTAGGTGCATTACAATATGCTAGTCTCACTCGTCCAGATTTGGCATTTGCTGTGAACAAATTATGCCAATTTTTATCGGCACTAACAACCACTCATTGGGCAGCCTGCAAACGTGTGTTCTTTGATATGTCAAAGCCACCTTGCACCTAGGACTATTTATTACTCCTTCAACTAGCTACCAGCTTCAGGCCTTTTGTGATGCTGATTGGGGTAGGAGATCTACAAGGGGTTCTGCTATGTACATGGGACTGAATTTAATGTCTTGGTCTGCTAAGAAGCAACAAACAGAAATAATTTGGCTTCGTTCTCTTCTTCAAGAGCTTAAACATTTGACCCACAATCATCTGGTGTGACAACATTGAAGCTTCATATCTAGCGGTTAATCCGTGTTTTAAGGCTCAAACGAAGCATGTTGAAATTGATTACTTGGTCAAAGAACAAGTCAAGACTGGTCATATATCAATGCAGTTTATATCTTCTATCCATCAATTGGCAGATATATTTACTAAGCCCTTGTCCACCAGCCATTTTCAACTCATCAAAGACAAGCTAAGAATCTTGAGCAAATCTTCTTAACTTATCGGGGAAGCGGGGGAGGGGGATGTTAGAGAAAGTTTAATCGCTATAAATTAAGATAGTGATCCCGATTAGTTAGTATAGATAAGTTTTGTTACCTATATTATCTCCTTATTCTTCTTTAGTTTGTTGTCCACAACTTTATATATATTCAACAATTCTACTCAATAGAAAACAGATAAAATTCTCTCAATCATATGATCTTCTAACACCACTAAACCAATAACTTTTTTCAAATCGATTTTGAATCGCCCTACCGATTTATGGATAAGGGCATTTCCTCAGGTGCATAGGAAAAACAGATTGATAACTTCTCTACCATGATAGCCCTTTGAAATTTATCAAAACCATTAAATATTTCCTGAAAAGAAATTCATCAACCTATATTACATTTTTGAATGAGAAATCAAGTTACATGTTTTAAGTTACAACACAATCTCAAACAAACCAACAGGAAATAGATCACTTTTAAGAAGCCAATAATGAACATTATCAGATCAGAATCTTGAAGAGATGAGAAAGGGACCAAACAAAAGATGCCCCTCCTGGCCCCTATTGTTAAGTTACTGTACATTCATAAGGCTCCTTCTAAGGCCTTAAAAGGAAAACTAATGCTGGTTCCATCTTTGTAAGAACTCTCACAGGTTAACACCATTCTTCTATCTTGAAAGCCAAATTGAGTCATATTACCATACAATTGCCGACATCATCACTCTAAACAGTGCCTTGGCTGGTGGCAAATCCCCTAGACTCGCCATCATGCTTCACGGCCCCCAAATACTATTCTCTGGCCAGCCAGAATTATGAAGAACACCTATACAAGTCCAGTGCATGAACTCTGAATGTTCTAGCAGCAACCAGCTATCGGAACAAATGTGTCTGCTCGCAGTGACATTGGCTGGCAGCCAATATCCTCACAACTCTTGTGGTAGAGCATCTTCTGTACATAGTACATCAGATAGCATTGTGACGCCCTAACAACTTCTTCATCAACTTCAGCTATCCATGCATCGTCACATTTGTACCATTGGTTTCTCAAACGCAAATACGTAACGTAGTGGCCAGATTCTAACATTCCTGAATGTGTGACCACTGCAAAAATTTCAAATTCTGTAGAAACATCTGATTCATCACCATCAAACGAAAAGATTCTGTTCCCGTATCTTTTCCTTACAATTGAAGATGATAAATATGGTTTCATGTCCAAAGAGAAAGGAAACTGCAGATGGCGGTCGATCTTTCTGGACATTTTTCTGGTGGGAGAATGTTCAAATCGTTTTATATGAAAGCAGAGCACAAGTGGGAGCTTTTTGATGGACATTTGTTTCAATGCGTCTTGTTTTTCCTTACAATTTTCACAGTACAGTTTCTGGTCGGATCCCAATTTTTCTGGTCTGGTGAAGAGGTCCAAGCAACCTACAAGTGATTCATTTGGCTTACTGGACTTACTAGCAAAATCCTTTCGGCTGGAGTTGCACGCACTCAAGTCAAGAGAAATGTCCATACAAGGATCATGAGTTGTTGAAGTGAAACCGCATGATGCACATGTGACATCAGATCTCAAGAGCCCGTAGAAAGCCCTATGAGCAATACACTGGCAATCTCCATTATCTGTTTAAGAAATGTTTCTTTGTAAGAGACAATGAAGAAGAGGAAGCCACAAAACTCTCGAGTTCTCAAGGTCTTAATACATGAATCACCCCTTCTCTCATCAATGAAATTGATCCCAAATGGAAGTACAGGCCGAAATTTTGAAATCGGAAATCGAGCATGTATATAAACAAGATCTGTACTATATCTACTCACTGTGTTGCATTTCAGACAGAAAGAGATGAGCCATTATCTAAGCAACAGACCCCAGAAGATGTCCTACATAGACAAGTATAAGAGCCATTCTCATCAAAATATACCTTTGATTGCCAAACTTGCTTTCCCCTCTTTGTCATGGATCCTGTCCAGCATTGAAATGAAGAACTCATGAGCATCCTGCTGCTCATAGGTAGCATGGTTTTCAGAATGCTGCCACCAACTGCAAACATAAACAACAATTCAATCAAATATAATCACTACATAGGTCTTCAACATGTCAAGTCTCCAACCAATGTTAACAACTTCCATGAGTAAGAATCCAATCTAAGCTAACAAATGATTGATATCCTACTGGATATAGCAACATAGAGAAAATCTCAATAGAATTACATTCACATGATAAGAGGATTGTAAACTTGCATATTGTCAGCTTTAGAGGAAGTGCATCAAATCTTGGTTTCACAATTACACTTAAAATTGATAAGACAACTCCAATATTGACTAAAAGCAAGATTGTGAATTTGTGTGGATTAAACATCTTTTACATTTTGCAGATCCTGTTATAACCAAGTATCTAGTTCAGTATCAATAAGTTAAATGACAAGGACAGAGAAAGCGATTCGAGTTCAATCATAGGATACAAAGTCTACTAAGTACTAACAGTGACGGACCTGTAAAGAAACTGAGCTGGACTATAAGGGGTCCGATCACCAGAAAAAACAGCTGAGAACATTAGATCAATGTCACAAGGCAAACACAATCGATCCGAGGACATCTTTCTGCAAATTTCTCGGTTATGTCTATCACTAAGGAAGTAATTTCTCAGAGGGGGAGCATGAAGCAACACTTGCAACACAGAGTTCATGAAACAAGTATTCCCCAAATTGTTCAAGCCCCTTAATCCCAATGGAAAACACGATTTCGACTTCCGGAAAAACAAGCTCTTCATATTCTTTGAATCTAAATCCAGACCAAAACTCAACCTTCTCCTCTTGCTCAATCTCAACTCACTCTCCTCGACCCCATTTTCACTTCTTGAGAACCCCATGATGTGTTTACACATCACTGCCTTATCAAAATCAGGATCATACACCTGATCACAACACACAGAGCAATAAAGCTCAGCCCTTTCCATATCTACTGAAATCTCATGTCCATCTTGAGACTGGCTATGCAAAAGGGCATGGTTTGATTCAGGGGACAAGCAACAGAGCACTGATGAACAGATCAAACACATATAAAATCTCCCTTGGCACCCACTACAAAAACTACATCTGGGTATCTCTGATTTCGACATCTGCAATGTGATCCTACCATATGGAGTTGCCCTGAAACAATCTTGAATCAAATTGTACCCAAATAAACCATTTTTCACCTTGTAATCTGCAAGATGCTTGCAGAGCTTTGGATTTGTATACAAAGCGTTACTTGAGTACATAATACTCTTGAACCTTGATTAATCGTCAAGAACAAATTGGTAAGCACAAAACCAAAAAAAGGATTAAAAAACAAAACTCTCTTTGATCTGTGCAGAAACAATCAAACTTGAGCTGAAAAAATAAATCAAGAAAGAACAATAAACTGATCAAGAATTTTTTTTTTTTAAAAAAACATACAATTAACACTGTAAAGAATTTAAATTAATGGGTTGATCTAAAATTGGTAACAGAATTAATTTTATTTTATATTTTTTTTAAATTTTGGGGTCAGATTCCCATGGAAACAGAGAGCTGTGATGGAGAGGAAGGTAGAGGGAGGCGCTTTTTTGTGTAGGGGTAGAGGAGGAGAGAGACCGACTATCATTGTATTCTCCTGTGAGAGAGAGCACGGGTGTTACTGCGCATCCCAATGCGTGGCGCGATCACAGCCATTGAATTATTTAGCATTACCTATAGCACGAAAATGAACCCCTAATTTGACATTTGTTTGGGTTCTAACGAATTGATGATGTTTTTTTTCCCAACATGAATGATGTTTATTGACAGCAAAAAATGACAACAAAACAAAAGGGCACCTTCCAGTGCTATCCAGCAGTAGGCTTCAGTTAGAAGACCAAAGGACTTAACCAAAGAAGACATAATGTACAAATGATAATAGTAGTTAAGCACACCTGATTTTTATATTAAGGATTTGCGATAAATCGAATTGATTCAAATTTTTTAAATATTAAATAAAATTATTTGTGTTGAATTTTTAAATTTATAAATTAAATTAAATTGTAAAATTTAAATTTTTGAGTCTCAAGATTTTTTGGGTTGTTTGGATTTTTTAGTTGTTTTTTTGGATCTCTCAAGTTTTTGAATTTTTTGATAAAGTATTCACATAAATATATAATTAATTTGTGTTTCAAATATGTCTTTACTCCAACCAAAATAGGATTATCTAAGGTATTTTTTAATAAAATAATAATAAATATGATATGAATGATAATACTAAAAATATTCAATATAAATAATAATAAAATCACATAAAATAAATAATGCAAATGAATATGTCATAATGAAAATGATCATAATTTTAAAATATTAAATCACGCAAAAATAAATATAATATGTATTATTTACTTGACTAAATATTAAAGAAAAACCAAAATTAAGTTATGTATTTGGATTGTTTAAATCAATGTATAACTAAAGGATAAATATTTAACATTATTGTCATTCTTAGTGTTGAATTATTTTTTTTATTAGCATTAGTATTGATTTGATTTTGATTGAGCTTTGTTAAAGTTACTAATATTTGTGGACGATAATATTTATTGGATCATTTAAAATCCTAAGTTAAACGCGAAATAATATGTATGTAATCATATAAAATTTATTAATATGATTCAAATTATATTACATTTAAAATATATTAGTCCAAATGAATATTGTGGATAAATATAATTGGATTAATTAATTAAGTCCAATAAAATATGAATTTAATTAAAAACTCAAATTCATTTATGTGGGCTACAAAAAGATGACTCACTTTGTTAGACCCAATATCTTCTCATCCTAGAGGCCCACTTGATGTCACGTGTCGGATAACGTGACATGTCAAGTCAAATAAAGAAGTCAATAGGATCACACCATGTGTCAAAATGACATGACATTTCTATCTCAATCAAAGACCAATAAAAATGTGTCACATGTACAAGTGATGTGTTCCAACCAGTCAAATATCGTCACGTCACTTGATAGAAAAACTATTCCTATCACTTTTTTTGTGCCATGTTACCTTAATTCTAATTGGCTGAAAGAAAGTTTGATTTTATCATGACTCCTCTATTCTACAACTATATATAGGGGTCCTCATAATCAAGAATTCTAACAAGAAGCCAGAGAGAGCTCGTGGATCAAACGCCGCAGGTTTCTCTACAAGCAACAAGAATTCAAGAAATCAATAATTCTAATAAGAAGCCAGAGAGAGCTCGTGGATCAAATAACGCAGGTTTCTTTACAAGTAACAAGAATTCATGAAATCAAGCCTTCAAGTTCAAGAAATCAAGCACTCAAGTTCAAGAACGCATCAAGATCAAGATCACCGAATTCAAGATCAAGCTCAAAAGCCCTCAAATTCAAGTACAAGTCAAGATCAAGTTCAAGAATGAATCCATATTCAAGAACAAATTCATATCAAGTTCATGTTCATCAAATCCATAAATCAAGATCAAGATGACCAAATTCAAGAACAAGCCTGAAAGCCCTTGAATTCAAGTACAAGTCACGATCAAATCCACCAAGTTTTACAAGATTTCAAGATCAAGTTAAAGAGCCCTTGAATTTATATTTGAAAAGGCGAATAAAAAGATCTATAGGAATTGTAGAACTCACTCCTTGAAATAAAATACTACGATTGTAACAATATTTTTCATTCCTTGATTAATATTTTCTTGACGCGAAATGTTATCGTCTACAATGTCAAAAGATAAAAAAATATGAAAAGTATAACAAAAGTATTTATAAATTATGTCAAAGTAAATATTGTTATCTATAAAATGAATTTTAAAGATTATATATATATAATGTTGGGATGGGTTGGTCTCGGGTTAACTTTTTTAAGTTAAACCAAATCAACTCAAGTATAGTTGAATTTTTTTTAATATCAAATCAAGTCAAACTGCTAATCGGGTTTTGCTTGATTTGTAATTTGATGGGATTTTTCATTTAATTTTGTTCTCCCTTAATTTTTATATTTCTGTGGATGATTTGGTATGCAAGATGAGATACTAAAAATACTTTTATTGTTTCATTTCAATTTAGTTTTTATATATTTTTTAGTAATATATTTATAGTGGTTTTGTCGACTCAATTGAGTTCATTTTATAACTACATCAGACATAGAAAATGATATTATTCAGGTATTAAGGATATTCAAATATATCAATTATAATGAAGCAAATTCTTTTATTTATAGGAGAAAATTGTTTTAGTCTGTAAGATAAGGTTCCTAACTTTTCTCCAAAGGAACCTACATAATAGACATTCACTATAATACAAATATGTTTATAACACCCCCCTTTGAATTGTCACGCCTCGGGAGGGTATCCTTGGGTGACCGGTACTTGAAGAACCATTGTTGATTCCCCAAGAGAACCACCTGGCCTCATCGTCACATCATACTTAATAGCGAAAGAATACTCAAGAAAGAATATCAATTTAAATAATTAAGTCTCTTTCAATAATAGTTTCCAATGAACAAGAATTGAAAAATAAATATCAATTGACTATCTCTACTCAAATTCTATGAAGTCTCTATCCAATATAGAAGGTGCCAAGACAAGTTCCGGGTTACCTCAAAATAAAATACTTAGTTAACGAAGTGAATCATATGACTCCTTTGAAATCAAGGAGGGCTCACCACAATCTGGAAGGAAGATTTAACGATGCACTTGTTGAAGACCTATATCACTTATATCTGCATCATTAAACGATACAGACCCAGATAGACGTCAGTACATCGAATATACTAGTATGTAAGATAGCTAAGGAAACAAATCAGCTCAAGTGCAAATTAACCAATTCAACTAAACAAATCTACTCAACCATTTATAACTCAACTCAATAAAAGATGCAAGATTTGTATAGTAAAACAATGATCCTAAAAGAAACTCTAGTATGCAACTCAGTCAAATCAGAAATGCAAAATTAGGGAATTTCTCTAACTGACAACCATTTCACCACCTTTAATTGGTGATGCACAATGAAAGCGACGTCATTGCTCTCCCGTTCAATACTTGTCAAGGTAAGGGACGTTCAAACCTCTCTTGGATTCATAATCAATGTCCATCTTTTTGGGATAAGAGTTGCTCGAATTAATGACACAACTATCCTACACTGACAACATAGTTTATGGGTTGGAGTTATTACTTACTCGTACCCATATTAGTTCTTAATACTCCTCTCATGACTCAATATACTCATATCAAGCAACTTTACATATTAACTCTAATCAAACCCTATTCAATCACTCAACAAATCAACAATCAAGACTCATCAAAATCATTCAAGACTCTAACTCAAACAATAATTTAGACTCCAATCAATCATGTTCATCACATAAAACACGTAAGATGGTCAATATATATGTATATAGACAAGTAATATGATCCTCATGCTTAATCATACTCAAATTACTCAACTCAGACATTCACAATCACATTCTCAATCTAATCAATGCAAGAGAAAGTACATATATTTATAAAATTATGATTCATATCACTAGCTCAATTAGATACTTAAAAATCACATACAATCAACATATATACCATCAACACGTTCATAGATATGCACTAGGACTCGGAGTAAGTGTAGAAAACTTGAGAATTTAGATTATGAAATTCCTCTTCTCAATCTCTATACACAAAATTCGACTCATGTAGGCGAAATAACGCATGGATGAACTCAGTCCAATGCTTTAAGAAGCCTTACATACCTGGAATCGAAGAACAATCACAACTCAAAGGACCACAATCAAATACTTGAAAACTCTAGTTTTTCTCCTCCATTCTTTGCTCTCAGAAAATTTAGTGTTGAATGAGAGAAAAATACCCTTAGGGTACTGATAAAGACACTTAATAACTCTCAAAATGTCATGGTTTTAATAAAAAAAGAATGAGAAAAGATAAAATTACCCTTCAAGAAAATTATCAAAAGCGAACCATGAAATCTCATTTATAATTCGTAGAATAGGTCACGAGATATGATCCTCTCTCATGGAAATCAGACCAAAATTCTAGGTTTCTAAATCTCATTCTACAGACCTCCATATACAGTCTATGGAACAGGTTATGGATCATGGTTTTAGCTCGTGAACCCCCTTCTATGCTTAGCTGACCTGGTCCACGAGCCATAAATCAAATCATGAATCATAATCTCTCTCGTCTTGTTCATAATCAGCAATTCGTTATTTCTACCTCCAACTATGATCATCAATGATGACCCATTATCCAAACTACAATCCATAAAATACCTCTCGTAGTGAAACAAATTTTAGTAAAGAAAACAAAAGTACACATATCTAACAATACGCATTTTGGATGCCTTATTAAAAATCTTACAAAATCCAATGGGATAAAATCTTGTGAGAAAAAAAGAGTACATCACATATTAACTCCCCCTAATAAGAACATCAATTCAAAGACTTGAATCTTTACATCTCAATCGTGTGCACCATCTTCTTGAAAGTTACAATTGGTAGAGATTTGGTGTCACGACCTAAGAGGGTACCCTTGGCGTGGACGACACTCAAAGACTATTGCTAGTCCCCAAGTGAACCACTTGGCCTCATCACATTCATTCAATCACTATCTAACAATGGAAAACATCAACTAACAATTAAGAAATAGCTCAATAGGAATATGACAATCAAAATTTTATAAATAAAGGTTGTAGGCCAACCAATCCAATCACAAGACTAGTAAGAAAGAAACTAGCCAAAACTCTATCAAATCAATAACTCATAATCTAGTCTATGAAACCTCTATCGCTACTATCTAGATGGTACCATGATAGACCATGACTACCTCAATAGAAAGGAAATAAAGTACTAAACTTTAATAGCTAGATGATAGTGATATGGAAATCCTTCGAAAGCACGGAGGTCTTACCAATCTGTTGAATGCAAATAGATCCTCAACAGTGCGCATGTTGAGGATACCTAATACCTGTCTCTGCATAATAAAATGATGTAGTTCAAATGGATATCAATACATGGAATGTACGAGCATGTAAAATGGCTGAATGAAACAAGTATCAAGGTAGAATACTATTAACTCAGATAACTCAAACAAAATATAAAAAAACTCAATCAAGAATTTCAAATGTCTATATAAAGCAAGAATAAAAAGTAGACAATGACCCATCAGTACCAATCAAGTCCAAATCGATTCCAATCCAATCAAAGTAGAGTACTATCAGTACAGAACTTTTATGAGAGTTTCTCTTATCCGACAATAATCACTTATGAGCCAATGATCATACAACAATCTCGTTGATGGTGCCACAATCGTTCAATACCTTGTCGGGGTAAGAACAAATCAAATCCATAAATAGATCTGGCAATTTGCGTTCTCTATTCTTTCAGGGACCTAATCAAAAGGAAATATCCGACTTAACGGTTCAATCCTTGCATATGCTTGACGATGTAGTTAATGAGTTTGAGTTGGATTGACTCTTACTCAATTTAATGCTCGATACTCCTCCCAATACTCAATCCTCATAAATAATCAATCTCAATCAGATCCTTTAATAATTCGACCAATCAATCCCATCAACCTTTCAAGAATGAATTAGACAATCATGTAAGAGAACTTTCAACTTAGACCAATCTTTAGAGTTCAATTATGCAAACTCACAATACCAAAAAGTTCTATCAACTTATCATCATGCTCACATCACAATCACAGTCAACATTCTCAAATCAAGGCTCTAGACTCTATCCCTAGGCTCTTTCAAGCAATTCTTATATAAAAAATATCTAGGATTTATGAGATAATTTGTATTAAAATATTTATTTAGTAAAACAAGTTCATGATGATCATCAAATATACAAATATACATAGAATATATAGTTACAAGAAAACCTTTAAAGAAAACATGCATGGAGACTCAACACTTTCACAATCGTTCTACTCGAACTCAAGTACAAGAAATCAACATGTGGTGTCACGACCCAAAAATGGGCGTGATGGCACTCGTATTATCCCACCAAGACAAGTCAGCCAAAAACCCAATTACAATGATAAAGTGTGGAAGAAATAATTAAAAATAAAGGTTTAACTGCGGATAATAAGTCAACTCAATTAAAATCCCCCAAAATCTGGTTGTTACGTGCACAAACCTCTAATGTGTTATAATGGATTTGAAATAAAAATACAAGTCTCAAATTATGTTGTCTCTAAAGTAGAACAAGATCATAAATAGGAGGATGAGGCTCACTTAGATGACAATTAGCTACCTCACTAATCTCCACAGAAAGACTCGGATAAAAAAAAGAAGAGAGAGTATCACAAATATCCGAGCGCATAACCTACAAAAAATGTAGAAGCAAAGGGTGAGTACCAACCACACGGTACCCAGCAAGTCAACTAACAAAATAAAGCAATTATAATAGAATACACAAACTCCTGTCATCCCAACAGACCTCCACAACTCCAACCAGCACAGAAATTTCAGCCCAGCCCAGCAACACGTAATACATAATAAAGATAGTGCTCGCAATACCACAATTTAAAATCACAAGCCATAACTCACAAGTGATAACACAGTCAATCACATGAATAACATTATGCCATACAAGAATATGCAAGGATGAGATACAAATGCTTATGCAATAATCGCCGGCAATGACCTCGGCCTCAGTATCACAATATCGCCGGCAATGACCTTGACATCATAGTATCACAATATCGCCGACAATTACCTCGACATCACATCTCGACCGGTAAAGACCTCGGCCTCAATATCACAATATCGTCGACAATGACCTCGGCATCACATCTCGACCAGTAAAGACCTCGGCCTCAGTATCACAATATCGCCAGCAATGACCTCGGCATCACTTCTCGACCGGTAAAGACCTCGACCCCAATATCACAATATCGCCGGCAATGACCTTGGCATCATATCTCGATCGGTAAAGACCTCGGCCCCAATTGTTACTATCTCTCTCATATTTACAACCATAACCAATGCAAGTATGCGTGACATAGAATGAATGAACATGAGATGATGTCCACAAATAAATCCACTCTTAATCACCAACCATAACAATATATCTC
>JBCEWC010017267.1:0-12609 GCA_038996855.1 Solanum aculeatissimum
ATGAAAAACTTAGTCCACCACCTATATCGCAAGGCTGCATCAAGTGTTCTATAAATAGTACTAGTATGTGGAAATTATGGGGTGTTACATTAGTTGTCTATGAATAGGGTTTTTATTTATTTTTGAACATGTAGACTATTAGAAAACATTGTATTACTTTGAGTTTGTTCTTGAAGAATTTGTGAGATATACTATACTGACCTCGAAGATCATTTTTGGTATTCTCGATAAAATTATCATTTTTCTCTTATAAAACATTACCTTGAGTCATTTTGTGATTGAGTCTAAAATTCGTATTATGACAATCTTACAAAAAGATGGAGTTTTTATAAAGAAAGAGTTTTTAAATGCTTAAAGCTAAATTTTTTGAAATTTATGGTTATTTTGAGTTTTGAGTGTTGGAATGCAATTTTGTCAATTCTAGCAGCTTCGAACTGCAGAATCTAGTCTACGAGAACTTATGGAAGAGAATATTCAGTTAAAACAAAGATTTTTGATCCAAAGTTGCAATTTTAGTTTATTTTGGATCATAGTTTGACTTTGGTCAACATTCAGAGTTTGGAAGCTCTTATCAAAATTCTGACAATTTGAGTGGTTCTGAGTGAGTAAAAAAGTTCTAAAAATGGTGTTTTTGTAATTCTTAGAGTTCTCAAGGGAAGTTTAGGTATTTGAGTTTTTAACAAGTTTGATGAGCATTTTCGGATTTCAGGTTGAGGAGATCTCAGAATCAAATTATGACAATTCCATTGAATCTGAAACATCATTTTTAGTAGGGTTATATGTATGATTTATGTGTATCGATTTTTAATGAATTCCAAGGGTCTATTCTGAGTGTGAAATTATTATTTTGGACCAATATCTGCTATAAGCATATTAATGCTCCGTGTTCATGAGGTTACCCTTCGCGTTCATGGAGTGCGGGGTCACTTGACCTCTGTATTCACAAAGGTGGGGTTCGCAGTCACAGAGTGTCCCTTCCATGACTTCCGTGTTCAAGGAGGATAAACCCATGTTCTTGGAGTGTCACACTGGATGACCTCCACGTTTGTGGAAGCTTCTCCATGTTCGCAAAGTGCAATATAGCCTGAAGCAGTGTGCCATCTTTAAAAGATGATATTCACCATTATCACCATTTTAAATATTCCAAGCTCTATTTTTTAGAGAATCATCAAGGTTTTTCTAGGCAAAACTGTAACGACCCAAAATTTTTAGAACCTCGTAATGTTGATGGAGATCTGATTTGAACTTATTTTGGTTAGTTAATGATATTCTTGTATCTCCCTTGAATGGTCGTATTGAAAGAAATCACTTTGGTTGAGTTTTTCTTGATGTCTTGTGGAAGTACTGTCTTTAAGTGGTCAGAAATCTTAATACAACTAGAACTAGGCGGTACATGACCTATCCAATTAAATCTATTTGATTTATCTTTCCAACTCACTTGGTTTCATTTGATTTGGAGTTCGGATGAAGAAGTTATGACCTTTTTGGTAGAACTGCTAGCACAGGGATCTCATTTGGACCGTTAGAAGGGTCAACTTTAAATACTAATATCTCTTAGCACAAAATGAACTGCATGTCCTATTACATATCAAATTGAAGCTCTTTGAATTATCGTTTTGACAAAACTTGTTTCACTCAATTCTAAATTCGGAGTAAAATGTTATGCTCATTTATGTAAGGGCTGCCTGGGCCGGGTCAGTGAGGCTTACGACTCTGAGACCACTGTTGAGAGCATCGGTTTAACATTTTAAACCACATTTTATTGGGGTATTTTTGATACTTTGACCCATTCCCAAGGTCTTTTATGACCTTTAAACCTATCCTAATCCCCCAAATAAGATTCTAATCATTCACTCACTCTCATTCTTTATTCAAACTCTCAAATTCAAATCCTAAAATACTCTTTACTAGTCTTGAGGTTGAAGATTCAATTGGGGGTTTAAGGAGGGATTTCGTCTTCTCAATTCAATATCTTCTTCATTATTCGTGGTTATCAAGGTATGTGGGATTGATTCATGGTTCTCCTTTCAATTATGAAGACCTAAAACTCTTCTTCTTCAATTTTTATGAAAATCAAGCTTACTTTGCAAATGGGTCTTTAAATCTATTGTGAATTTAATAAAATTGAAGTATGGGGTGTACTTTTTATATGGTTTTAAGATGACTTAAATTCAATTATCATGGTTTGCATTGAAATTATGAAGATTTGAATATGCATTGTTCCTTGAAAGCTTGTTTAGGAATGAGTAATTTAAATTAAAATTTTCTCATGGATTTCACTTGAATGTCATATGATATTATTGAATTATGATTTACTCTCTATTTCCCATGTATTCACCTCATCATTCATGGCATACGCATACATAAAAGGTTTGACGTGATGAAACTCTTGATATGATTTGACTTGATTTTTCGTAAGACATGAGAATTGACTAGAATGTGGTCATATCTTGTCTTGATATGGATCTATGAGCCTCTTGGGTGATTTAAACCATATTTGTATATTAGAATGAGCAACTCCTATGCATTGGTCTATGGATGTGATTTTGTAAACTCTTGTTTAGGCTTTTTAGCCTAATTATGGAAATACTTGAACTATTATTTAGGCCTTTTTAGCCAACTTTTCAATGTATGGATTTGAACAATTGAACCTCCATTTTGAAAGCTTGTATATGTATATATTTTTTCATGGGATGAGACTTAGTACCGAGGGATTAGAGTCGGGGTGGACTATCTTCAAGGGTCCATACTCCTTTCCGTCAAACCATGTGCCAACATGGGATTTCTCCCTTGATGGAATGACTTGTTACCCCTATTTTTATGGTGCTTGGGATCTACCATGCAAGTATTCCAATTATAAGTAGCAGCTTGCTTGGTCGCCCTTATTGTCGGTTGAGGTCACATCCCTGCTATGAATATGTAGGTTTGCGTTCATGCATCATGGATTTCATGGCATATCGGTATAATATTCTTCCCTGCTTATATACTCTTTCTATATATATACGTGCCCTTGTCATCTAACTTGTTTAGTAGGTCCATGTTCATATGCATTGCATGCCCGCATACTTTGTATATTATAGTGCTAACCCATACTCTTTGTCTACATGATCTAACCATGTAGGGACAAGAGATGACATTCATCTACTGTTAGACATCTAGCTGTGATCTTGGACTTGCTTATAGTGGTGAGCCCTATACTCTAAGGACAATACCTACCTTTCTCTATCTTATGTTTTATTCCATTTTATCTATATTATAATTTGAGGGTGAGCCTGAACTATGTCGAGGCCCCCGTCATATTCTTGTAGAGGCATTGTTATATACTTAACAGATTCTATTGTATGCCGTAGTACGTGTCTATTTGAGACGCTATGATTATCTACGTTTTGCTCTGGTTATTTATGTTTTGATTATGCTTCAACTTATGCCATTATGATTTGTTGGATGGGAATATGCTTATGTGTAAAGTCCCTAATCCTTCTTGCCCCCATAGCTTGAGTCATACTTACTCGCCCCTTAGAACGTAATTGCTATATCTAAGACTTATGTGTTGTTTATTATGTTATGCGCTTTCGAACCGATAATGTGTGTGATAATGCTAAGATGGCTTGATCAAGGACTCTCAGGTTCTCTTTCCCTATGTCCCATCAAGGACCTACTCTAGGGGCGTGACAAAGATGGTATCAGAACACTATATTTATAAATGGTCCTCGATGTCCAACATGCTGCATTAAATAGAGTCTTATTCATGGGTGTGTTGTGCACCATACCTATGAATGAGAGGCTATGGCAATGTCGTAGGAATTGTTTGACTTCATTGTCCCTTTTATCGTGCTATGAATGTTTCTTGAAGTCTTGTAACTCTAATGATGATCGGATACTCGACCTATTTCTATTCCTTCTTATCTTATGGCACTGACTAAATTAAAGAAGTTGGTTTCCGAAAGGAAGATTGGAGTTTTATCCCAAGAGGGAGATGGTGTGCTTTGGTATTGGATCGGTTGTGTGTTCCTAATATCAATGTGCTTAGAGAGGTGATCATGAGTGAGGCTTACGACTCTTGTTATTCTATACAACTGGGATCCACCAATAGGTATTAAGACATGTTGAGGGCTTGTGTGTTGGAATTCAAGAGAAATTGGGATAATAATCTACCGCTCATTCAGTTTGCTTATAACAATAGTTTTCATGTTAGTATCAAAATGGAACCGTGTGAGGCTTTGTATGAAAGAAGGTGTAGGCCCCCAATTGGATGGTTTGAGTTGGGAGAAATGGCCTTTATTGGCCCGAATTTGGTGGTTGAAGCTATGGAAAAGGTGAAGTTGATTAGATAAAGGTTGAGAATGGCTCAAAGTTGCAAAAAGTCTTATTTGGATATTTAGGAAGAGAGACCTTGAATTTCATATGGGTAATTAGGTTTATGTGAAGGTTTCACCTATGAAGGGTATTACGTGTTTTGGTAAAAAGGGTAGGTTGCATCCTTGGTATGTCGGGCCATATGAGGTTGTTGAGTGGGTTGACAATGTGGCTTATAGATTGGAGTTGCCTTCGGATACGAGTTCTATTCATCTGGTGTTCCACGTGTCTATGTTGGGGAAATTGATTGGTGATCCTAGTGCGATTATGTCTTTGAAAGGTGTTGGCATTGAGAATTTGTTTTTTGACTTATGAAGAGGTGCCAGTTGAGATCTTGGATAGGCAAGTGAAGAGACGTCAGAATAAGGATGTGGCTTTGGTAAAAGTGCTTTGGAGGAATTAACATGTGGAGAACTCTACATGAGAAACAGAGTTAGACATGAAGAAGTGATATCCCCATCTTTTCCAATCTATTCAAGCCTAAGGTACTAGGTTCTACTTATTCCAAATGGTCCTAAATCTTTCAATTCTTGAGTCTCATGACATGATATGCATACATGCACACAAAAATGATTTAAAGATGTTTTTAATGGCTTGATAATGATTTGAAATTAGTTTTAATGACTTGAAATTTTCAAGAAATGGTCTATGTATTTTGTTTACTTGTTAAGACGTTTCTTGTTTAAATCTAGCCTTTCAAGACTTGTTCTAGCCCATTCGAGGTCGAATGTTCTCAAGGGGGAGATGATGTAAAACCCAAAGTTTTTAGAACCTTGTAATGTTGATGGATATCTGATTTGAACTTATTTTGTTTGGTTAATGATCTTCTTGAATCTCCCTTGAATGGCCGTATTCAAATAAATTGCATTGACTGAGTTTTTCTTGATGTCTTGTAGAAGTACTGACTTTAAATGGTCATAACACTTAGAACAAGTAGAAATGGGAGGGACATGACATATTCAATTAAATCGCTTTGAGTTATCTTTCGAACACACTTTATTTCACTTGATTTGGAGTTCGGATGAAGAAGTTATGACCTTTTTGGTGGAACTGCCTGCACAGGGATCTCATTTGGACCGTTGGAAGGGTCAACTTTAACTGGTAATATCTCTTAGAAAAAAATAAAATGGGTGTCCCATTATATATTAAATTGAAGCTCTTTGAATTATCTTTTGGAAAAAACTTGTTTCACTCAATTCCAAATTCGAAGTAAAACGTTATGCTCATTTTTGTAATGACTGCCTGGGATGGGTCAGTGAGTCTCACGACCCGTGAGACCATCCATGAGAGCCTCGGGTTAAGATTTTAAACTTCATTTTATTGGGGTATTTTTTATAATTTGACCTATTTCCAAGGTCGTTTATGACCTTTAAACCTATCCTAAGCCCCCAAATAAAATTTTAATTATTCACTCACTCTCATTCCTCATTCAAACTATCAAATTCAAATCCTAAAATACTCTCTACTAGTCTTGAGGTTGAAGATTCAATTGGGGATTTAAGGAGGGCTTTCTTCCCCTTAATTCAATTTCTTCTTCATTATTCTTTGTTATCGGGGTATGTGGGATTGATTCATGGTTCTCCTTTCAACCATGAAGACCCAAAACCCTTCTTCTTCAACGTTTATGAAAATCAAGCTTACTTTGCAAATGACTCTTTAAATCTATTGTTAATTTAATTTAATTGAAGTATGAATTGTACTTTTTATATGATTTTTAGATGATTTAAATTCAATTATCATGGTTTATATTAAAATTATGAAGATTTGAATATGCATTGTTCCTTGAGAGCTTATTTAGGCATGGGTAATTTAAATTGGAATTTTCTCATGGATTTTACTTGAATTTCATATTGTATTATTGAATTAAGATTTACTCTCTATTAACCATTCATTCACCTTATCATTCATTACATATGTATACATGAAAGGTTTGACTTGATGAAACTCTTGATATGATTTGACTTGATTTTTCGTAAGACATTGGAATTGACTAGAATGTGATCACATCTTGTATTGATATGACTCTATGAGCATATTAGGTGTTTTACACCATATTATTATGTTAGAATGAGCTAATCCTATGCATTGGTCTATGGACATGATTTTTGAAACTCTTGTTTTGGCTTTTTAGCCTAATTATGGAAAGACTTGAAATATTATTTAGGCTTTTTTAGCAAACTTTGCATTGTATGGATTTGAAGCATTGAATCTCCGTTTTGAAAGCTTGTAAATGTATATGTATTCTCGTGGGATGAGACTTAGTACCGAGGGATTGGAGTCGGGGTGGACTATCTCCAAGGGTCCATATTTCTTTCCGTCAAACCATGTGCCAACATGAGATTTCTCCCCTGATGGGATGACTTGTTACCCCTATTTCTAGGGTGCTTGGGATCTACCTGGCAAGTAGTCCAATTCCAAGTAGTAGCTCACATTGTCTCCCTTGTTTTCGGTTAAGATCACATCCTCTCTATGAATATGTAGGTTTACATTCATGCATCATGGATTTTATGACATATCGATATAATATTCTTCCTTGCTTATATACTCTTTATATATATATATATGTACGTGCCCTTGTCATCTAGCTTGTTAAGTAGGTCAATATTCATGTGCATTGAATTCCCGCATACTTAGTGCATTATATTTGCTAACCCATACTCTTTGTCTACATGATCTAACCATGTAGGGACCTGAGACGACATTCATCTACCGTTGGACGTCTAGTTGAGATCTTGGACTTGCTTATAGTGGTGAGCCCTATACTCCAAGGGCAATCCCACCTTCCTCTATTTTATATTTTATTCCATTTTATCTATCTTGTGATTTGAGGGTGAGCCCGAACTATGTCGAGGCCCCCGTCTTATTCTTGTCGAGACATTGTTGGATACTTATCAGATTCTATTGTTCGCCGTACTATGTGCGTATTTGAGATGCTATGATTATCTATGTTTTGCTATGGTTATTTATGTTTCGATTATGCTTCCACTTATGCTATTATGATTTGTTGGATGGGAATGTGCTTATGTGTAATGTCCCTAATCCTTCTTGCCCCCATAGCTTGAGTCATACTTACCTGCCCTTCAGAACGTAACTGCTATATGCTATGTGATTCATGCTTATCACATTCCCGACAACATCCCCATAGCTTGAGTCCAAAACCCCATAATCCCTTAGACTTATGTGTTGTTTATTATGTTACGCACTTTTGAACTGATGATGTGTGTGATAATGCTAAGATGGATTGATCAAGGACTTTTGGGTTCTCTTTCGCCATGTCACATCTAGGCCCTACTCTCGAGTCATGACAAAAACTATTGAGTAACTTATTTCTAACCTATTTCCATTGATTAAATTGTTATTTCAACTTAGAAACTGGGGGTTTTAATTAAATAAATTGAGGATTTTTTTGAGTTTGCTAAATTGATGATTTTGACTTTATTTTATCTCAATTTTTAAAATGGTTTTCACCAATGGAATCCTTATTAACCAGGGAATATTTTCATGCATTTTCTTTTAGATTCTAAGTACTCTTTTTGGAATGAGATTTTTTTACCATTTTACCCTTTTCACCCAAATTATTTGATTTTAATGTCATTAGATTCTTAATGTGATTGTGATGCTATATTTGACTAGATTACAATAATTCGAAGTATTGTAGAAAAGGAAAAGGCATGTTTTTGCTTGATCTGTTACTTCTTCTAAGGAAAATGGACTTCTAAGATTTTGTTAAGTATGATTGACCTCATATTATCCTATGTGACTATGTTTGGGTGATTTGAGACACAAAAACGGTTTGATTGATATTAGTGTAGGATTTGATTATGGATATTTGATTTGGGTAATTGTAAATGTTGTTAATCTTTAACTTGTGCTATAATTGAGGAGTTGTGAATACTTGTAAATTTGTGGAATTATACGGTATTGATGGTTGATTATATAAATGTGTATATATATGGACATCTTGCATATCCTTGAATCTATGTGATAATTGTTATGCTAATTTGACATGTATTGCCTAATATTCCATTGATGATGAGAGCGAAGAAAAATGGTTCCGGCTTAAGTTGTACTAATATCAATGTTATGATGATATTGAGATTGTATATCTTGCATTCACTAATTGCTTGTGCGTTGGTACTTGTGATGACTACGATCGACAGATGGGTAATATAACATGCGAATTGGTGGCTGAGGTCTATACTGGTGTCACGACCCGGATAGGGGGCCTAGATGTGACATGGAGAAGGAGAACCCGAAGGCCCTCAATCAAGCCATCATAGCATCATTTCACACATCATCGGTTCGGAAGCGTGGAAGCTAAACACATAACACATAAGCTATAAGGGATTAGGGACTTGGGACTCAAGCTATGGGGACAATATCGGTAATGGGACTAGCATGAATACACAAAGCACATAGCAATATTCTCTAAGGAAAAAGGGGAAATAGGATTCCACTATGGGGGCACACCGGGATTATGGGACCTTCCACATAAGTATATAGTCAATCAAGATTCCCCAACAGTCATGATATAAGCATAATAAGAGAGCATTATCATAATTAAAGCTAAATAGCATCGTTTTACATAACCAAATGTTTAACATAACAAATCAACGTACAAGAGTCTAGAATTATCCAACAAGCCTCTACATGAATCAGCGGGGCCTCAACATGTTTGAGGCTCATCTTCAAGACATAAGAAAGTAAATACTATAACATAAAATAGATAGAATAGACGGTGGCCACTGCCCTTGAACAAAAGGGCTCACCACTAGTATAGTCTTCATAAATGATCAAGCGTTGTCCGGTAGAATGTAGATATCATCTCCGGTCCCTACATGGTTAGAACATGTAGAACAATAATATGGGTTAGCAAAATTAAGCACTAAGTATGAGGGCATGCAATGCATATGACAATGTAGTATGACCAAGCAACATAACAAAGGGACAAGTGATACGGAAAGGAGTGCACGGAGCCAAAGAGTAATATAACAAGATGCTATGCCATGATACATGAGATGCAATCCTACGATCAATATAAAGCGGGGATGTAACCTCAACCAACAACATGGAATGACCCGAGCGAGCCACTACCCAGATCCAGACTACTTGCCAAGTAGTTCCCTAATCACCCTTGAAACAATGGGAAACATACAAGTTATCCCATATAAGGAGAAATCCCATGGTGGCGAATGGTTTGACGCAAAGGAGTATGGACCCTGTTTAGATAGTCCACTAGCCTCCAATCCCTCAGTACTAAGTCTCATCCCACGAGAATATGTATAGGTACATGCAACTTCAAAATAAGAAGACTTATATTCATTTTCAAAGCATACATCACTAGTAAAAACAAACCATAGTTCAAATCATGTTCATGCTTGGGTCAAAGGCCATCAAGAGTTTACGAAACATTTCATGATCACTCCATGTCAATGCAATAAGAGTAGCTCATCTACTTAGCTTATCATATCAAGTATTCAAACATGTCAATATGGTGCAAGCACCTAATATGCTCAAAGAGGCATGGCAAGGGACTATGTGATCACAAGTCTTAACATAATATTCAAAACATGAGTTTCATCAAAAGTTTTAACATAACAATATCCATGCATATGCTATGAATGAGGATCAAGAACATGGGTAATGGAATTCAAAGTAAATTTCACAATTGGAAAGATGATTCACCATAAATCATGTGAAAATCCATAAATAAAGCATAATGCAATTTACCTATGAAAGAAGATCCTTGAATCAAATCCCACATACCTTGAATTCACCAAAGGAATTGCAAAGTCAAACTAGTCAAGGTTGTCTTCCCCAATTTCTTCAAGCATTATTCAATGGAGGTCAAGAGGATTTTACAATTCTCAAAGTGTATAGAGGAGGCTTAGAATGGATGAATAAGGGTATGGGTCTTGATTTAGGGGTTTAGGAGACTTTAGGATACCTAAAGGGGCCTAGGGATTAATTAAACCACGAAATTACCGTTAATGAAATGGACTTTTAACTACCAAGAAGAGTCAAATGGAGGTGCTACAGTGCCCGTGAACATTACACACGGACCGTACAAGGCACCGTCAACCAACAGTTAGCCAATATTTCAACGCGAACTCTCAGAGAACTTTCTGGACCACTTAACGAGGGGATTCACTGGCCATTTGGCTTCACACGGACTACGAACTGGTATGTGGAGCCACACTTGGCCGAAGAATCAACCCCCAACCTTCGCCAAGACACTTCCCCACTCAACGGACCACTTGACGGGCCGTACCAAGGCTCACAGACAGTGGGTGGTCCGTGAGTCAAGACTAGGGTTTTGGGGTCGGTCCTGGACACCCCCAACTCACTGGACCATGGAAAGGACCCCCACATGGACTGAATTAAGTTTCACGGACCTTGGTCCTTGCCTTAGGCCATTTTCAGTGCCTATCTCCAATGTATTACGGATTTCAGGCAGTCCCACTATTTTGGCCATAACTTTCTCATATAAACCTCTAATCGAGTGAAACCAGTTGCGTTGCGAAGAAAACCCGAAGAGCTTAAATTTGATATGTATCAGAACACATGGTTAAACCTGAATCAAAAGTTATGCTAGCTCAAAGTCTACTGTCCAAACGGCCTCTCTAGGCCACCAAATCATCCGTTTTGCATTTGGCCACTTAAACTCAACTCGTGGCTACCAAAAATCAACCATGAATAGTATAACATCATACAATACCAACCATAAGGAGTTTTCAAAAATATTTTGGGTCGTAACATCATCTCCCCCTTGGGAACATTCGTCCTCGAATGAGCTAAGACTAGGGATTGAGGACATCAATCACAAGATAAAAGACATTCTGACCAAAATTCAAGAGATCATGCACCATATCATAAATCATTCAAAACTCTTGTCAAAACATCATTTAAATCATTTTCGTGCTCTTGAATGCATGCAATGTCATGAAACTCAATAAACAAAAAATTAGAATAATTTAAAAGATAGAATCTAGTACCTTAGGCTTGAGTAGATTGGAAGAGGTAAGGATATCATTCCTTCATGTCCCACTTCCAACGTTGCAATCTCCACATCATTATTTCTTCAAAGCACCTTAATTGAAACCACCTCCTTGTTGCGAAGCTGCTTCACTTTTCTATCCAAAATCTCAACCAGTACTTCTTCATAAGTCAAGTTCTCTTCAACTGTCAAACTTTCCAAAGGTGTAATGGACTTGGGGTCACCAACCAACTTCCTCAACATAGATACATGGAAAATTAGATGAATACAACTCATATCCAAAGACAAGTCCAACCGGTAAACTACATTACCAATCCGCTCCACAATCTCATAAGGTCCGACGTACCTTGGGCTCAATTTTCCCTTTTTGCCAAAGCGCATTATGCCCTTCATAGGAGAAACCTTCACATACACCCAATCACCAACATGAAATTCAAGGTCCACTTTTCTCACATCCGCATAAGTCTTTTCACGACTTTGGGCCATCTTCAACCTTTTCCGAATTAACTTCACCTTTTTAATAGCCTCAACAACAAAGTCCAAGGCCTATCAAGGCTGCCTCACCAATTTCAAACCAACCAACCGGAGACCTACATCTCCTACCATACAAAGCCACAAAAGGAGCCATACCAATGCTAGCATGAAAACTATTGTTGTAAGAAAACTCAATGAGAGGTAAATGGTCATACCAATTTCCCTTAAACTCCAAAACACAAGCCCTCAACATATCCTCCAAGGTTTGAATTATCCTCTCGGCTTGCCCATCAGTTTGAGGATGGAATTCGATGCTTAACTTTATGTAATGTCATAACCCAGAAAGGGGGCCTAGGTGTGACATGGCGAAAGAGGACCCTAAGATCCTTGATCAAGCCATCATAGCATCATTACACACATCATCAGTTCGGAAGCGCGGAAGCTAATCACATAGCACATAAGTTCTAAGGACTTGGGGACTAGGGACTCAAACTATGGGGACAATTTTGGGAATGGGATAGGCATGCTTTCACATAACACGTAACATTAATCTCTAAGGGAAAGGGAGAAGAATAGGATTTCCACTATTGGGCACCTGGGGTTAAGGGACTTTCCACATAAGCACATAATCAATCAATCCCCAACATGCATAACATGGACATGATAGATAACGATCCTCATAATCAAGACTAATAGACCAAATTACCATAAGCATAATAAGAGAGAGAAACATGATCATAACCCAAGCAAAATAGCATCATATAATATAGTCAAAGGTTTAA
>JBCEWC010017268.1:0-12607 GCA_038996855.1 Solanum aculeatissimum
TATGATTTTGGAAAATATATATTATTATTTTTGTTATCGGTTTGCTATCGGGTTATCGGGTCCCCGATATTAAAATTTTTAAACCCGAACCGATAACCGATAATCCATTAAAATTTTTTAATAAATCGTTAACCGATCCAATAATTCAATAACCCGCCCCAATAGTCCAATAAATCGAAAAATCGGTTCGAATTAACGGTTTGACCCGAATTTTGCACAACCCTACTTAAAATAACTATTTTTGCTAACCTAAGGGACCAAAACAATTAATTGCATACTTAAAAAGAGACTATTTTAAACCTGCACTCAAACATTGAGGATCATTTTTGTCATTTTCTCCGTGAAATTACAAGGGAAAGGAAACATAATTTGCACGCTACCACAACTGTAATCTCGCCACCGGTGCCGCCGTGAACCACCAGTAGTTCTTCTCCGGCAAATCACTTCCGCTCTCACAACTGTTTTAACCCACTTCCTCATCACCATTTTCTCCACCTGAAACCACCCTCTCATCATCGCTGGGAACAGCCAAAACAACTGCTAAACCCACCTGATTCCATCCCGTCATCTACCTGAAATCATCCGAAAACTACCGTTCCTTCCCTTCTCTGCCGTGTAAGTTCCATTGAGATCAGTGGAAAAGAATCCCAACGACACCCACGCTCTTCTCATTTCTGCAATTCTGGTGTTTTCTTCGACATCGTTAACTTTCCGGGTTTGGATTGGAGGTCTCGGTTCGATTATGCAGGCGAGGCTTTCCGGTCATTTTTCAATTGTTCTGGGCTTGTTTGTCTAATTTCACTTGAGTTTTTGGATCCGTTGCCGTTATTGGATTGTTCTAATTTGAGGTCTATTCTTACTCTCTTTATCAACTTTTTTTCCCTTTTCCTCTTTGTTTCATCTGATAATTAATGATGATATCTTTGCTTATATGTTCATTTTAGCTTGTGTATGCTTATGAGTATATCATTTTCCAATGGGAAATTGGTTTCATCCCTATTTGTGCATTGTTTTTTAATGGAATTTTAGATCAGTAAGTCATGAAAGGATAACAAGTGAATTAGGATTTGGATTTGATAAAAGAGAATGGATGAACCTTGGCTTGATTATCACTGCCGAATTAGGAATAAATCAACGGAATTGGCTACGGGGGCTTAGTATTTTGTTGCTGTTATTTCAGTCGTTTGGGTCCGGGGTCCGTAGTGACATGATTAGGCTGTCATTGTAATGGGGAAAATTCCAGGCTTGTTTGATTGATTATGTATTTACTGCTTTCCAGAAAAAAGTACTTATTCTCCAGGAAATTCCTCAAATTTCGAGGAGAATACCTGAGATGTCGAGTGAAGCTTAATTTAGGATAGTATAGGTACTGTTTACTATTTCCGTACTCTTTTTCTTTTGGACTGTAATAACTTTGGACACTGTTCTAAACACTGTGTGTGTGATTGTTTTCGGTGAGTTTGTCCAATTTTCTTTTGAGTCATACGAGTCAATGAAGCGACCGTGCTAGAACAGTAGGATCGAGGTGCCTCACACCTTCCTCTCGGCCAATAGAATTTCTCCTTAACCGGAGTCACTATCACAAATTGGTTCTGGAGTCAAATGTATTTTTAAACAGGGATCTTTGTTTTAAACAGTGACTTGGCACACTAGAACTCGATGCCAACTCCATTTTTAGAAATCTCATTTGAAAATATTGTCACTTTCAATCTTGAAAACCTTTTGATCTTTTAAATACAAGTCTTTTGTGAAAAAAGCGGTGTGACACTAATATCTCCATGTATCTGTATGAATTGATACTTGCTAATATAAATTTCTTGTAGAGTTGTGAGTGAGAGGAAGAATATCTTAGGTTTTCTGCTGGGATATACCAAACCACTATATACCACTGAAACTGCATCATTTGATTGGGAGATATCTTCTTAATTTTCTCCAGAAATTTGAAAGAATGTCAAAAGTTAGAGACAGAACGGAAGATTTTAAAGATGTTGCACATCGATCAGCATTGTCTTTGGGATATGATGAGGTACATTAACTTATTCAGTTCATCACTATTTCTCTATTGGTCCAAAGGATCATGTAGCATGTCGTGAAATGTCTTGAAGAATCTTCATGCTCATATGTCCCCTATAGTCCTTTGTCTATTACGTCGAGTGTGATTGTGAATATAGCTTCAGTAATTTCCTTGTGTATCAATTTTTCATACCATTCTGGATTAAATTCTTGGTTTTATAATTAAACTGATCAAGAATTTTTGTGGTTGCAAATGTCTGGCAATTTGGTTTTCATTGCAAATGATTTATAATCATCTTGTTCACATGAGAACTATTCCATATAATTAAACTTCAGCACTCTCTTTCCCCACCCCCTCTTTTTAGCCTGTTATAATACCATCAGATCTCAGTTTACATGTCTTCTGAACTTAGACCTTTGCTGACAGTCTAAGACTGCTGCCTTATTGGCATCTTTCATCATGCATAAACCTCGGCAAAGGTCAGGATTTACCAGAGCTGCGCTTAAAACGGTATATTTGTTTACAGCTAGTGATTATTTTCTTTTGTTGTGTTGTTTGTGCTTTATATTTTGTATCCTCATGGTCATAATGATCACAAACCAAAAATCCTTTTCATAAATTTTCATTTGTCAGCTAGAGAGCATTGGGACTTTGGAGCAATTTTTGAAGAAACACAAGAAGGATTATGTCGATCTGCACCGTACAACTGAACAAGAGAGGGATAGCATTGAGCATGAAGTAAGATCGCATATTTTGATATCTGTTCTTTTCTTCCCTTTCTGTACCATTTTTCCTTCTTTTTTTGTGTGGATTTTGGAACAGGACAGTTATAGCTAGACGATTCTTCTTCTTGCTTTTATGTTGATTTACATAGATATATTTTATTCTTGCTGCATGATGCTCTCTTATCAAATATATGTTGATGCACACAAATAGGATTAGGCCATATCACAAGGCCGAGGTTGGAGTTGGGATTACATATTCGAGGCAATTTTACCGTTTTGCCTCTATAAGATGTTAGAATAGGAATAGGTAAATACAATCCTACTTAGAATAGAAATAGGAATAACAATAGTATATAGAATCCTATTTGGAAAAGGATTGTATTATAGTATCCTAGTTGGAAAAGGAGTTTAATATAGTATCTATAAATAGGGTCTCAGTGTAATAATGTAGAAAACAATTCAATAATATTTTCTCCTATATTTCTCACAGATGATTAAAGAAAATATCAATCATCTTTCAATTTTAAACTAGTTGGGATGGCTATAGGTATCTTTTATATCTATTCCCTTATCCTGCTATATTTGGATCCATTTTATTTTAATATTTAAAAGAAGTATCTTTCAAGGCAAATTAGGGGTCAACTAAAATTAAATGTTCAAAAAGTCTCACACTTATCTTGCTGGGTTCAAATACAAGTGTAAGAACAACTACTCCTTCATCCCAATCAATTGGTATTGTCCATATGGTTCCTTTTCTTCCATTGCATTATATGCTTACACATGATTCTAAGTCTACCACTTACCTTTTAGAACTTTTAATCACTAGAGTATCACATATTTGAAGTACAACTTTTAGAGGTTTATGTAGGACATGCCCTAATCATCTCAGATAATGTTCTCTTAGGTTAGGAATGAGATCATTCCGGAGAAGTTAGGGGTGACCACTGTGGTAGACAAGACAAGAAAAGAGAGATTACAATGGTTTGGGCATGTGCAGATGAGAAGTGTCGATGCTCCTATCAGAAGGTGCAAGAGGTTTGATTTAGAGGTTACGCAGAGAGGTAGAGGTAGACCGAAAAAGTATTAGGGGAAGGTGATTAGACAGGATGTGGCACAACTTCATATCGTCGAGGATATGACCTGAGATAGAAAAGAATGAAGGTTGCGTATGAGGGTAGAAGGTTAATAAGCTAGTAGGGGTAGGATGTTGTCTTGCCTTGTGATGTAGTAGGTCAGTAGGATTAGTTGCGTCTTTATATATTGTGTTGTTACCGTCCGTCATTTATTTTGCTACTGTTATTGTATTTATAAGATTATCAATTGCTTTACACTCTAGTCGTTATTCTATATATAATATTTTTCTGCTTTTGGAACTGATATATTAGAGTTGAGGGTATTCCAGAAAAACATCTCTATCTCTATGAGGTAGTGGTAAGGTCTGCCTACATTTTATTCTCCCTAGACCCCACTTGTGGGATTTCACTGGGTATGTTGTTGTTGAGGTTATCCACTATGTATTTTACTTCCTCTTTCTAAAAATAGAAGAGAAAATTCGTACAAAGTTATATCAAATCACTACCCCTTTTTCCTGTATTTTGATTTTCCCTAATAGATTCATTCAGTAACCTTCGCAACAATCGGTATTTGACCTCCTGTGCCTTTTGCTACTCGATCTTTTTATCTGATGTGGTAATTTATGATCTTGTCCAATTGTGTATGGCGTGTGTCAATCTTAACATCTATATTCATACAACATTCATCTGTGAACATGTTGGCTTTGGGACACAACATTTGCTGTAATATAATGTTATTGGCTTCAAGTCGTTCTATAACACTTGCCTTTCTCTTTGTTAATTATCACCCGCATAGACCTCTTGTAGCATTCCTCTTTATCAACCATCAAATTTTTTCTTATGTGGTACATTTTCATCTATAATGTCATTCGTTTAGAAAATGAGGTCTGTATATCTGAATTGTATTCATTCAGGTACCACAGTTGTGTCCAATCTCATTTCACATGCATTTTTCATAGGGGAGCTGATATTGCAGTGCATTATTTCTCTAAGAATTATTCAAAATGCAGTCAATTGGTATGAAAGACATAATCTTCTGAGAAGAGGCGTTTTCCTTAGTTTTAGGGATGGATCGAGTAAAAGAGTAAATTTAACATAATAACACTCCAAGACAGATTCTTCCTGTTTTTGGTCCGGTTGGCAGGGATGACCATGGGTAGTGGATTATAAAGTGAGTCCTAATCCGCAGTTCCCATTTCATGGAATCATAATCCCAAACTCTTCTCTTGCACCTTGAATAAGTGTTAAGTCGTTCATTGCTGCTTTAGGGTTAGCCCACACTTGTAATTTTTAGAACCAGGACTAGAATGGGGTGTATGATGGAAAAAATTAGTCCTGATATACATCTTGAACATTTTTCTGAAGTTTGACCTTGTATATAGTAATGATCTTCTTGTTCTTTTTATTTTCATTTTTTATATTGTTCGAGTAGCTCATTCCGCGGTGTATGCTATTTGCTGATGACATAATTCTGATTGATGAGACGTAGGATAGAGTTAATGATAGGTTGGAGGTTTGGAGACAAACTCTAAAGTCCAAAGAGTTCAAATTGAGCAGGACCAAAACAGAATATTTGGAGTGCAAATTCAGTTGTGCGATGGAGGATACAAACATAGAAGTGAAGCTTGCCAGTTGCCACTCAACCTTATTCTCAAGAGAGAAAACTTTAAATATCTTGGGTCCATCATCCAAAGTAGTGGAGACATTGACAATGATGTCACGCATCGCATCGGGGCAGCATAGATGAAATAGAGGCTTGCCTCTGGAGTATTAATTATGTGATATGAAGGTACCACCTAAACTTAAAGGTAAGTTCTACAGAATGGAGGTTAGATCATTATCGTTGTATGGGGTGGAGTGTTGGCCAATCAAAACTCACATGTTTAGAAGATGTATGTTGCGGAAAGGAGGATGTTGAGATGGATGCGTGAACATACTAGGATTGAGGTTATCCAAGAGAAGGTAGGAGTGGCCTCTGTCGTAGGCAAGATGAGAGAAACGAGATTGAGATGGTTTGGACGTGAGCGGAGGTATGTCGACGCCCCAATTAGGAGGTGCGAGAGGCTGGATGTAGGGGGAAAAAGGGGTAAGGGTAAACTAAAAAAGTATTGGGGAGAGGTGATTAGATAAGATATGACACAACTTCATATCACCGAGGCATGATCTTAGATAGGAATCAATGAAGATTGCGTATTAGGGTAGAAGGTTAGTAGGGGTAGAATGTTGGCTTGTCTTGTGACAGTTTTTAGGTTTGTCATATGATTAGGTAGAACTTTTATGGCTATGTCGTTATTGCTCTTTGATTATTATGTTATTTTTATTTTTTTCCTTATAGAATTGATATTGCTCTTCATTTTAGCCGTTACTCTATATCTATTGTTTTCTTCCTGTATTTGGGGCGGATACTTTTGAGCCGAGGGTCTTTTTTTTTATTTGCACCGGGTGTCCGAGTCTCTTAGAGCCCCGACTAATCCCGGGGTGCACAGGCCCTCGGCAAGGTGTTTCCCGCAAGTGCAGCACGGTTAATTCAGGTTTTACCCAGTCCGATGGCCCTCAGAAATTGTTTGCACCCAGTGAGTTTCGAACTTGAGACCTTGAAAGGGAGCAAATCGAAGGCTCAAGTCAATTGCCACCGGGCCAACCCCTGAGAATTTAAATATTCACCTTGTACTTTGAGCCGAGAGTCTTTCGGAAACAACCTCTTTGTCTCCATGTGGTAGTGGTAAGGTCTGCGTACACTCTACTCTTTCCAGACCCCACTTTGTGGATTTCACTGGGTATGTTGTTGTTTATATCTGGGTATGTTGTTTATATTGCTCAACTAATGTTTAATATTCTATAAACAATGTTAAGTTCAGTCCAGGCAATAGTATAAATCCTGGAAAATTACTAAGAAAATTATGGATGAAAGCCGATAGAAATTGATTGGTGATTACAGTACTCTAAGTCCAAGTTTTACTATAAACTATGACCTACTGAATTGGCACTTCTGCACTAAGATGCTGTGTTTGATTTATTTTCCTGCCATTTACTACTGTTAATTTCTTATGAAAAGTTGAAAAGTACATCTTTGTTTAATCCCTTGAAATATTTGATAAAATTGCGTCTCATTTTCCTTCTTCGTCAAGTTTGATGTCCTTATTAACTTTTGATTCTGGAGGCAGAGATCCTTGTCCACCTTTGTGGTTGACTTCTTCTTGTGCAGCTTTGTTTTGAATGCTAATGCACTCGATCAAGATTGTGAAGTTAAGAGTTCAAAAATTTGCAAGGATCTTACTAACACAACTTTCTGCAGGTTACTATTTTTGTAAAATCATGCAAAGAGCAGATAGATGTTCTCAGAAATAGTATGAACGAGGAAGATGCAAATTCAAAGGGATGGCTTGGTATGAAGGGTGACAATCTTAATACTGATACTGTAGCGCACAAGCATGGAGTGGTATGATTGCTACATACAATATGGTGATCAAATATTCCCATAATTTGATTAGGACTGCTTCCTAATACATCTCTTCCCACTTTCCACTGTTATTTGAAAATTTTGAAGTAACTTCATCCATACTGTTTGAATTAAAGATATTACTAGATGACCTGTGGTGTTGGATGAGTTAATGTCGTGTCCTTGTATGGGACTCCGTTAGTAGAATACTTTTATATCCATGTGACTATTCTTTTGATAACGGGTCCATGTGCCTCTATGTTAGGTACTTCAACTGAAAGATTAATTTTCATTTAGCTATTTGGAAAGTTGATATTATTGTGCTATTTTCTACAATCAGCAGAACACTGTCGTAATTGTCGTATCACAGTTATTTTGTCTCACATTCTCTGCTGGTGTTTCATACTTTCTACGAATAACCTGTTATAAATAATCTTTGATGTTAGCTGTAGCTCTTCAAAATTGTTGTCTTCATTATGATTCTATAGAGTGTTCATGTTTCTACTTTAAATTTGGATTTCTAACTGCTACAGATTTCTTTCCCTGGATTTTGCTTCTTAGAAAGTGGATGTGTTGTGTGGTTGTTCTTTGATTTGCATAACATATCAGTGAGTCGTATTGCCATACTCCTGCAATTTCAGATGGAGTAATTGAAGTCACTAGATTGTGGTAAATATAGTTTTTTAACCTAACCTATGGTCTGTAATCAGATGAAAGTAGGTCCAAAGCTGTTTCTTTTACTTGTTTCCAAACTGCCTTTTGTGTTGTGATAAGAGTGAGCTGAGGATGTAAAAGGAAAAAAAAAATCTTTAGGATAGAGTGCAAGGCATTTGAAAGCATATTTCTTCTGGTTTATCATGAGATCTACAGTAGGTGAAACTCCTTTAGTAGTATATACACCTAATGGTGCACTGCTGTCCTTTTCATTCTTGGAGTGTGGATGCATCCCATATTCATTATTTGCTTTTATACTGCAGGTTTTAATTTTAAGTGAAAAGCTGCACTCTGTCACATCACAGTTTGACCAGTTGCGGGCAATACGCTTTCAAGATGCTATTAACCGAGTGACACCAAGAAGGAAACGTAAGAACACAACCAAATCAAATGCTGCAGAGACCTCTGCTTCTAGTAGTTTGTACTCCGACATGAAAAGGGACTCTGAGGGTCTCAGGGACCCTGGTGTATCACAAGCAGCGCCTATAAGAGTCCAAGAACAACTTTTGGACGATGAAACACGTGCCCTCCAGGTAAGTGGGAAGTTTGCTGATAGAGGATTTAGATTTGGCAAACAAGCTTTCTTAAAGCTAAAATCACATATACTCTGTTCTTGTACTCTTATTATGATCACTCGAATGGTGCAGGTAGAGCTGAACAGTCTCCTGGATTCTGTTCAAGAAACAGAAACAAAGATGGTGGAAATGTCTGCGTTAAACCATCTTATGTCTACTCATGTTTTGCAACAGGCCCAACAGATAGAGCTTTTATATGAGCAGGTTAGCGGTATTGTTACTATTTTACTTTCTTGTTGGATAGAGCTTTTATCTTGTCAGACATGCCCAAAAAAACACTCTCACCTTGTTAACTAATTCAGACCTCTGCATTTTCTTTATTAACTTTGCCATTAGTAACCGTTTCCTAGTTAGAACTAACAAACATCATAATTCAGGGATCTTTCATTATTCCATGTCTAATATTTATGCTGTTATACTTTGATTTGTTCATTAAGCATATCAAGCATTCTAAATCCTCATCTTGAGCTTAACAATTGACAGCAATAGCCATACATTCATAACGAGAAAAGAAGACAGAAAGATTAGAAAATAATGGTAACGAGTTTGTAGATGATTAACCAGGCTACAATTTTTTTTTAAAGTGCACTGAACAGAATTTAGAATGATATTCTTCCATTGGAAGATATGAAATGAAGAACTGGGTATTCATATAACTGACCCCAACTTGTTTGGACTGAGGCGTAGTTGTTATTCTTCCATCGGCAGATCATGTCATTATAAATTGTATCCTGCTGTATTAACAAGTTAATCCTCTAGTATGGGTTTTGATAACTGCATACTTGTCGAAAGTTCTCGGTTGAATTCTATGCCTTTGGTAGTTTTTTCGAGTTTCAGCTGGTATGAATTTATGATTTTTCATTTCAGGCAGTTGAAGCTACCCAAAATGTGGAACTTGGTAACAAAGAACTGTCACAAGCCATTCAAAGGAATAGCAGCAGCAGAACTTTTCTTTTGCTCTTTCTGTTTGTACTTACATTTTCAATCCTCTTCCTAGATTGGTACAGTTAATTATAGGATTTTTCACCCATTTTTTTGTCTTACAACTAATGGGAGTATAGAGCATATATTGTCCAACTAAAGTTGCGTAAACTAGAAATTTGGAGGTATCTGTTGTATTTGGTGCTTTATTATTTGTACTTGCCCATGCCAGCAATGCTGAACTGTCCCAACGGTCCCACATCATATTGAACTTTGATTCCATTTTAAAATACATAAGACATGGCTTTGGTTTGGTTTTGATGGGATCTTAGATTCTACTACACATATTCATAGATTGTTTACAAAATACTATCGTGCGGATTCCAGGAGTGAATCGAAAGTTGAATCTACTTGAATCATTCCATCTATCCTCCTGACTTAAAAGTAATTATATTCTCGATAAACAAAAAATATTACATAAATTAGGGTTTAACATGCAGTCAAGCATAAAAGAAAAGTTGATGTTGCTTCAAGGAAATCAAAGAATGGTTCAGTTTTAGTGCGTAAATCGTAATGCTGAAAGGCAACAACTACTTGGTACGTTTTATTTTAGTCAATCAGGAAATAAGTATCAGGAACTAAACTCTAACGGTAACTTCGAAATAGGCTTGGATTCAAATGGATATGTATTAGAAAATTTACAAATGGATTGGCCCGAGATCGTACTTGAATCTAGTACTAGTGATTTTTTATTTTGAATCTATGTTATTAAACTTTGATTTTTGGTATATTTATCTACGAAGAATCGAGATTTGAAATCGCAAAATGAAATTAGTCAGTTTGATTTTTTGATATTTATGTCAACTTCTATCCTGAATCACCCAACAATATATGCATGTTTCCCTCTTCATTTAACAGTTTATAAAAGTATATCATCTTCGTCTAACATATATTTTTTCTATTGATATTTTATTATTTTCATCTTTATGTAAAGAAATATAGCGAAAGAAAAGTATGATCAGGGAGATCTTCTGCTAGCACAAGATCGTTAACTAAAATTGAAAGATTCAGCTGAAGAAGTAGCTACAAGATCTAGACAATTCTATGATTCATTATAAATAATATTATTTCATTGTACGTTATCGGATAAAATTATACCAACCTAAATAAATGTCATCATTCTAGCATGTTATTACATTTGTTTTAATACTTAATCATCATTGTCATCTTTTTCAAATACCATAATCTAATTAAGGATCATTGTACCTTTTCCAGCGTATTTTCCATTTTTAGTCCCATAATTATTGGTCCTCCCACGCGGAAAGAAAGAAAAAAAAAATACAAAGAGAAGTAAATAAATAAAACAAATCCTTTATTACTAGGATTAGAGATATATATGGATTGAATTGATTTCAAATATCAAATTAAATGATTTGTGTTAAAATTTTAAATTTATAAATCAAATTAAACTAATTAAGTTTGGGGTTTCAACCTCGGGTTTTTTTAAATTTCTCGAATTGTCAGATATTTTCAGATTTTCTGATAAAGTATTCATACACACACATAATTACTCTTAACACTTGGGAAAAATCACCCTGTATATGTATTTAAGAGTGTAAATTACAACATTTAAATCTACTATTGAATAATTACAACTAATAAAGTTTTTATTGCGGGTTATGACAATTTTATTTTAATTTAAATAATATTTAAATTTTACTTTTTAATGTTTGTGAAATGGTATTATAATAAGTATGAAAGAGAAAAATGACGGCTCATTCTTTTTGTTAGCAATTAAATGCGATAATCTAGGAATGCTACTGTTTCCTCATATTTCTCTAAATTCCCACATTTTCATATCTCTCAAAATTATTTTTCTCTTTCCAACTCTCTCATATTCCTTCTATAGAATTTTAATTATTTTTCTCTTTCCAACTCTTCCATTTTTCAACATCGTTCATCTTCTACGTTCCATGCAATCAATAATTTGAACTCCATGAATAAGAATTAAAAACTATATTTATATCTAGAAAGAGTCCTTGATTTGTCGATGATGAGACGCATATGGAGGTGGAACCATTAAGTTTTCAGATCTTAACACATATTCTACTGAAGAAAAATGCCACAAGAAAAATTAAATACCAGTTTAGAAGAAAGAGAAAATGGCGAAGAAAAATTCGGCTTCTTCAAGCAAAAAGGGGCAAAAAGGAAGGAGAAGATGGTAGAATCTCCAGATACTTCAAATTTTTCAAGATCAATATCAAGAAAATCAATTGCTAGATAGATGACAACCTGACATCTTTAGTCTTTTTTAAAAGAAAATTAAAATGTTGAACGCTCTGTTTTAAATTTGGGAAACAATCAAACTATACAATTTAAGACCCTTAACTACATGAATATGTCAACATAAATTATTTACAAATCAATGTCAATACTTTTTTAACAAAAGTATACAAACATATGAAAAAAAAAGAAAAAAAAAAGAAAAAAAAAAGAGTTAATGAATGTGTAAACGAAAAATTAGGGAGAAAAGTTTAGGATTACGGAATGTGGGAACCCAAAAAAAATAAATTAATGCATTTAGCATGCAGGTAGTTATTGTTTAAGAGTTTTTTATTTTTGGGATTAGCTGAAAAAAACAAACATTAAATGTCTGTTGGAAAAGGGCAAAAATTGATAAACGGTGCATACAAATCCATGTATAGTGTTAACTAAAAACATGTTCAGATTCTTCTTAATTTATAGTGAAAACAAAAAAAATCTAATGCTCTCTTGTTGAGTTCGTAGTTGAATTTTTTTTTTATCTCTCTTGTTGAGATTGAAGTAGGAACTTTTTTTTATGATGGATTGTGTCTCAATTTTGGTTCAACATGATGAAAAATGGGATGCAACATGTTTGTTTTCTTTCATTTAAAAAAAAAAAAGATTATTACGTAGTGCAAAAACATCATGTCATTCCTTTAATATTTTTTTTGTTGGTATATTTATTCATTTTGATAAGTACTTTATTTAGGTTGGCTGTTAAATGAAATTATTCTTGATTTTTTTTATAAATATAAAATTGTGGTTAGTTTGTATACTGTAAAGAATAACATGTAACAAATCACGTAGGTAAGTATGTGGATTACAAGATTGAGGGTGTTATA
>JBCEWC010017269.1:0-12607 GCA_038996855.1 Solanum aculeatissimum
CTCAAATTGAATCTAATTTCCTTTATTCAACCCTAATGAACTTTTATAGAATTTTAACACTCAAACATGTTCTCAATAAAAAATTGAACATCCCCTTCAATTAAGTCACAAAATCAAGAAGAAATTCAACTCCAAATTAATAACATCCTCAAGTCGAACATACAAATCAATACCACCAAAACTTATAAAATAGTATGGTGTTTTCAGTTGAGATTTCCTACTGAACATATCTTTATGTTTTCAAGTAACTATCAAAAATCTAAAAAAATAATGCCCCTAATGTTGTCAATTCAAGTCAATTGATATTCAATAATTACCATTGAAAAAAATTCAACAAATCAGGAGAATTGAATTTATAAACAGAAACATTAACAAAAGAGTAATCAATCAATATACTACCCATAAAAATAATAGCAGATTTTAATCACTCTATACACATAAAAAATACAAGAAAAAAAAGAATTACTCTACCAAAATCAAAAATCGCTCAATGTTGTGTACCTGGATGCGAAGGATAAGATGAATCCGATTAAACCTACAAGAAAATCAAAAGTTACGAAATTTGTAAACTTCAAAGGTTTCACAAAACTGATTCTTGTTCAATTAATTAACAGATCTTAACAAAAAATACAATCTCTTGCAAAATTCTACAGTCTGAAATTGGGTATTAGTATGGATTTGAGATCTTGAAGATAGAGACCATGAAAGGTAAAGATGGAATTGAGCACCATAACTTACCTGTGAATCTCCTTGTTCAAGAAAAGTGTTGAGGGAAAGAAGTGAGCGATGAAATCTGATGGTTAAGTACAAAATAGGGGTTTTCCTAAAAAAATTTAATTTTATTTATTGATATAATTGGAGCAAATAGTTAATTGTAGTAGAAAATTTTGGAGGGAAAAATAAAAGGATGGAAATTGTATTATAATTAATGACTTTTACTGGTAACTTATTTTAATTGCCATTAAAAGATAGCTTTTTAGCGGTTATTGCTGATATGTCATTGATATTTTAGGTTAAAGAATTAATTAGTGGCAATTGATTAATTGTCGCTAAATAATTGTCGCGAAAAACCTGATTTGTAGTAGTGCAAGAACGACTCCTTCCTTAGTTTTCAATCCAATTGCAGTTGAACCCAACTTCAAAACATCGTAATATGAAAATCACAAAATCAAAATATATCCATCAGCTATCTTCACTCAAAAAAAATGTTTAAACGAAGCAAAAATCAAAACTTGAAATAATCGGCCTTCATGAGAGAAAGTGTTGACACCTCTATTGTACTTAGTTCTTCACACCCGATTTTCAAAATTAAAAGAAAAAAAAATGAAATCATTCAATTTTTGAATTAATTGAAAAAACAAAACATAGATTACTCCAAACAAATTCAAATTTTACCTAGTAAGAAATATTTTTGTAGAGATCTGTTATAAATTTAGAAACCCTTTGTTGAGATTTTGCTTGAACTGAAAATTATTTTTCTTTTCCTTCTTCCCTCTTTAAACTTGATTAGCAAGCCATTGTTGCTTTACTTCCTTTTTATTGGGCATTTCTACCCGTTGTGGCCGTTGGGATCGTTTGCATTTATGACCCTCTTGCGAGATGTTAATTCAAAAACAGGTGTTATTTTTTGAAATGATTGTGATTTTTTGAGAATATAAATAAAAATATAAGTGACGTTATAAAGCTTTTGTTCTACCCACACAAGTTCAATTTTTGTCATCAAATTTTAAAGATCAGCTTATTTGAAGAGAAATTTTTTTAAATTTTTTTTATAGAACTAATCAAAATTTTCAATTTCATTTGTTGGAAACAGCTGAGTTCAATTCTTATCGGCAAATTTTAAAGGTCAGCTCATTTGAAGAGAAAAAAATTATAAAACTAATCAAAATTTTCAATTTCATCTGTTGAAAATAGCTATAATTTATAAATATTATTAAAAATAATTATATAATATTTAAATAGCAAATTAAAGATATCATAATCTGCTTTCTTGCCATCCCTTCTCTCTCGTCCTCTATCCTGTCCTCTTCTCTCCTCACACACACTCTCTTTCCTATCAATAAGAAAAGATACATTCAAATTTATTATGTATCAATTGTATTCAATAAATATACATGAGAAATTTGTATTTTATTTCGACTATATTAGAAAAAAAGTATTTTTTTTATCAATTGTATTTGTATTCATACGAATACAATATGCATTCATCCTCTCTGTCAAATGTATTTGTATACAATCAAAGAGAGAATGAATAAAGTTGTATTCACTATATTTCAAATACAATTGATACAAAATAAATACAGCATACAATGCAAAATAAATACAAAATATAATTTATTGTATCTTGTATATAATTGATACAAAATAAATATAAATACAAATGAATATAGTTGTATTTCGAATACAATTGATACCAAATAAATGTATTAGACAATGTAAAGTAAATACAAAATATATTTTATTGTATTTTGAATACAATTGATACAAAATAAATGGAAAATGCAACACTAAAAATAAATACAAAATATAATCCTCTGTCCTTCCTCTCTCGATCTCACTCACCTCTTTTCCCTGTCTCGATCTCACTCGCCTCTTTTCCCTCTCTCAATCTCGCTCGTCTCTCTCCTCTTAATATGTATTCATTTTTTATACAAAATAACTTTTTAAAAATCTTTTTCTCCCAAATCAGCGGAAAAATGCACTCTCTCTTTCTCTCCAGATGTGGCTCGCCTCTTTCTTCCCTCCTCCCCTAACATTTTGCTATTATTCATAATTAAGTAAACTATAGTTATAGAGTCATATTTAATTCTAAAATGTTGTTGTTTTGATAAATTTATCAAAATTAAATATCGATCAATTTGAAGTTTAAAATGTGCAATTTTATACTAAATATACACATATTGTACATATAAATACATATAGAAAAGTTATACATTCAAAGTGTATGGGTAGTACATATTTCAATCATGTTAGTAGACTAGTTGGCCGAAAGGTATATTTGCTTAATTTTCTCATGAAAGCTTCCTCTTCTTTTTTTTTTCCTTTGGATACTTATTCATAGTTAGAGTTAAGCCCATTTACTTGGGAAGGAGAAAAAGTTTGGATTTGGGCGAGCACATATTTTTCAATACCTCCATATCTTTCAAAAATTCCTATTTCTCCTCCTAAATACCTTCTACACTGATACATAATTTAACGCCCAAATTCTTCTAACTTTAAAAGATTTTAACTTCCATACTTTACTCCCCCAATTTCTCGCCTAAAATCACAAAGACAGTTGATTTTTCACATAACAACCACTTTGATATGATGTGTAAGGGTTTCCCCTGAGAAGGGTATTATCGCTTTTGAAATCTGGTAAAACTCCATATGCATCTGGTGCTCGTTTTGGCTCAATCTGAACATGGAAGCCTCTTATAATATACAGTTATGCCTGTCTATGGAAATTGCTCTCTCTCCATTAACAGAATAACATAAGCTTATGATAATTTTCTTACCATATTATATGCAGTGCAAAGAATGAAGTAGTTTTCATGGCTTTAGCTGAACGGAAATCTCATGGTTTAGACCTGACTTCTACTACTAGGGATAGATGGAGGCGACTTCATGTTGAGTACTCGATACAAAATTAGTATATACTAAGTACATCAATAATAGATCTTACAAATTTTTTGAGTTGTTTTCCTGAAGCGAATACAATAATTGTAATATTGCACTCGATTATATGTACAATTTTGTATCATCTACATCAGTTCATGATACAATATTTGTGAATTTGTTTATTTTTTGAATCAAATGATATAAAATCATGTTATGTGTCCCTTTTTTGTATCGAGCCCAACAGATAGGGTACACAATTATATGAAGTATTTTTATTTTGTGTCTACACTGTTGTTATACAATAATTGTGTGTTTCTGTTTATTTTGTCTCAAATACAATTATTCGTGACTAAAAATTAAGTTATGTGCATTTATTGTATCAATTCACTGAAAATATGTCTATTTTTCTAATATACTGTTGTGATACAACAATTATGTGTTCCTATTTATTTTGTCTGAATACAATCATTTATGATATAAAATTAATTTATGAGCACTTTTTTGTTTTAATTGATTGAACTATGCAGTTTTGAAATATGCCTACTTGTTTTTTAAAAAATTCGAATTTTGAAAGGATATAACAATTAGAAAAGTTTCACATCAATTAGATCTGCATGATTTTAGGAATAAATCACGTTTTACTTCCCCTTTTCGCTCAATTAAAATTGTTAATTAATGAATTATAATTTTGTATCAGTCTGTGATTTAATGTATTCGTGCTTCTCATAATTTGAGAGATTTTTAATAAAATTAAAAAAAATAGGAATAGATAGTAATTAATATTTTACTGTGATTTATAAAATTTTTACAATAATATAAACGAGAATAAGCATATCCAGTTTAATGTATAATTAAAATATATTGCATTTTCTCACGGAAAAAAGTAATTTAAATATTAGGAGTGATTGTTTGTGAGAAGATAAGAGTTGTGAATGAATTAAATAACAAAAGAGGGAGACGTGGCGGATTAGGGGGCCATATTTGATATGGTCCCACATCCTTTCATTGTGGACCGAAGCCAATTAACACTTTTCAATATGCACTTTATTTAAAGTTATAAACCTTAGCTTTTTTCTAGTTTAGCCTTTTCAGTTCACTGTTATTAAAATAGGGAATTACTAAAAATATTCTTAAATTTTATATAAATTATTAATTTTATTTTTAAATTATTAATAGGTTTAAAAATATTATTTAATTTGACAAATTAAATTTAAATATATTATTGAATTTGAGACGAATTATTAGTTTCGTCTCTAAACTAATGATAGACTTAAAAATACCCATCAACTTAACAAACTAAGCTTAGATACATCTCTCTCATACCATATGGCATAACAAGTGAGTACAATTTATTTAAAGTGCGTGAAAAGTTAAAAAAGACCACATCAACCTTAATTTTCTCCTTTTTTAAAAAAATATCTCTTCAATTTTTAATTACCAACTATTAGAATATCCTTCTTCTTCCCATTTAACTTTTCCTCCATTAATGATGACCTCAAAACATGACGATCTTTCTTTTCCTATTTTGTTTATGATTATTTTTTGTCAATGTGAACTTCCGGCAACGTTAAAAATTTCATGGTCGGATGACAATCTCGTAAGAAGATTTTGGGATTGTAAAAATATGACAACAAATGAAACTCTACAAAATTTCAAATCAAAATTTAATAAGTTATAGAAACATGAAGTTGAGGGGTGTTTTTGAAGTCTATCAATAGTTTAGGGATGAAACTAATAATTCGTGTCAAGTTCGAGGGTATATTTTAAGCTTAGTTCGCCAAGTTAAGGAGTGTTTTTAAGCCTATCAATAGTTTAGGGATGAAACTAATAATTTGTGTCAAATTTGAGGGTGTGTTTAAACTCAGTTCACCAAGTTGAAGGGTGTTTGGGACGAAACTAATAATTCGTGTCAAGTTCGAGGGTATTTTTAGTACTTCTCTCTTATTAAAAATAGGACAAACAACACATATTTTATTAGTTTGAGATTTAATTATATGTCTTCTCATTAGTTTTTAAAATTATTATATGTATCAAATTTCAGTCCTTAGATTATGTATCTGGCACGTTATGGATATATAAGATCAAAATTAGGTGTAATTTATTTCAGATACATTAAATCCAAGTGAATTCGCATGTATTTGAGATACATTGACTCTCTTGCTCATCTTTTTCCCTCTGTTTTTGTATATCAGAATGTATTTAATATGCCAGATGCATATATTTAGTGTGATTTGCATGTATTTATAATACACTGACTCTCTCGCTCGCCTTCCTCATCCATTGTTCGCCTCTCTACCCTCTTGCTCGCCTCTTTCCCAGTATATATGTATTTTAAAGTGTATCTAATAGAAAAAATACATGTATCTAACTTAAAATATGATATGAACTCACTGAGTAATGAGACAATATATAATTATTTTAAACTATAGAAAGATTTAGTAAATATGGTAGGAATATTTGTGTAATTTCGATAGTTTTTCCTTAAATGTATCACTATTAAGGGTACGTTTGGTACCAAGGATTTTATTTTTAATGGAAAATGATATTTTTCTGTTTTGTAGTTGATATGTAAGTGAAAAATGAAATTCTAAAAGTATTTGTATACAATTTAGATAAATTCAGTATTTTCAAATCTCCAAACAGCTACTGCCTTGAATTTCATTAATACTTTTCTTCAAAAGGAAAATTGTAACGTTTTCCAATCTTTAATTTTGGCAACGGAATAGTGATTGCATTACAGTAGCTATTCACAATTTGATAATGATGATACAAAAAAACAATAGGTGCTCGCTGTAATAATATTGTCAAACTATATTTACTCACGCTCAAATCTCATGTCTTATTTTTGTGAGTCAATTTGAATAATTTTTAAAGTTAAATTAAATTACATTAATATAATATTTTAAAATAAAATTTTAAATATTAAAAAATTATACAAAAAATCCTATCAAGTATAAATTTTTAAATATTAATATGATAAAAAAATTTAAAATATTAATTAATATTTAATTCTTAAAAAGAAAATTATGATAAATAAAAAGACTGAGAAAGTACTAATCATCTTTTCTCTGTTTGTTGCAAAGAACCTCACATTTATTCCTAAAGCAATTCTAAACTAATCACATTGACATAAAAGCAAGTACAATAACAGCCTGCTATTATTAATTTATAATAATTTACAACAGAAGTTACATCTATCTAGTCAAGATATATAATCATGATGCAAATGGAAGAGAAAAAGACAAAATTGTTTAGTCATATGACAATTTCAAAGTTTTAATATATATACATTGGGCAGAAAGTACAACACATGTAAGACGTATATTTGTTGGTATAAGTAAAACAAATGTTCACTTCTCTTACTGTGATCTAGAATTTAGTGCAAGGACTTAATTAACTATGAGAAGAAAATTGTAGGAAAATGACTTATGGTGTAACACTAACTTTTTGAAACGTTTAAATTAACTTGATCTTCACGAAAAGGGAAAAAAGTGAGTAATAAACTAAGAATGATGTACTATATCATATTTTAGATGCACAAAGGTTGTATTTCAAGTTTTGAAGTTAAGCAAGTGGCAAAATAAAAGTTGACTAAAGTTATCGTAAGTTTTTTTTATAAAGTTTTCTCTTAAATTGGACCAAGCATCTCAAATTTTTTTCACAATCTATAAATAGCTATGGCATCCACAACCTATCAAATTGAAGGTCTATGAGTCTAGTTTCTAATGAATTAAACCATTCGTTCATACTACTTAAAAATAAAAAGGTATTCACAAATTCGCGAGACCGCACAAGCAAGAACATTTAGATGGGTCCCAAAGACACTATAACAGTTTTGCTTTATATAGAACCCTATTCTTCATTTTTTTTTCTTCAGAAAATCATAGGAGAACACACAAAAACAAATCATCCATAGATGTTAGGATTTTCAACTCGGAAGTTTACCGAAAGTTGCCTATGTCGCGAGCTCATCCTTGTTGTCACGCCTCCAAATCTATAAAGACGGACAGGCACTCGGTGCCCTCCAGGCCCGAGAGAGCCAACATACTTATCATGCATATGTCTATGATAACTCTACTGAGATAAGAGATCAAAATAAGTAGCACCAAACTTACATACAGGACTTGACTGTTGAGGCCGCAACTATTTAGAGACAAGATACAACTGAACTATATACAATAAGTCTACAAAGACTCTATAAGATAACATAGGTCGGGAGAGGCCCTGCCTTACTTTAAACTATTATACAATACCAAAATGCATATACTATAGACTCAGTAAAGCCCCGAATCAACTTGGAGCTCACTAAAAGCAGTTGAGTGTCGGGTGCGCCTATACCGGAGGTATACTAGCTGGAGTGTATATACCTACAGTATGAATTGTAGCATCCCCCAAGAGGGATGTCAGTACGAAATAATGTACTAAATATGTAAGGCAATAAAGAAGTAAAATGGAAACTCAAGTGAAATCAAGTAGCGATATATAAATGCATAAACCATAATAGAAGACCACCTGGGTTATACTTGAGGAACCATGTACATTACATTTTTTATTTTCAATGCGTTATAATTCCTTTAGGTATGTAATATAAATGACCAGTTGATCAGTGGTAAAAAAGAATGAGTCATGCTAGGCATTTTAACTCCTTGGATGTTGTCCTCATAGCTATACAAATTGGGATCGACTCATTCTAGGCTTTCGCCCCAAGGCTGCCAGCCACGCTGTGAACAACGTTCAAGTTATTCTTTAATACTTTGGGATTGTTACTTTGGTGGTCATGATACTGTTGAGTTTTGGAACCATGTACCAGTAATGTAAGACATGATAATAGTCTCTTGAGGCAGTACAATAATATAAGAAATAAGTGTGATATTGACATGCCACATAGGAGCTTAAATGATACAATTGGCTTCATGAATGTAAGTAGACTCATCATACTAGTGTTTGGAAGAGTAAACTATAGATTTACTAATAAACAACACGACCACTAATGGAATAGAACTTGGGAAGTTCATTTGTTGACAATGACACGAGTATTGGATTTCATGCCAAAGAATATAGAATAGAATAGCCTTACATACCTTGTTGTACGACCTTGTTACTACCTCGAAGTAACCTTTTTCCTTTTAAAATATTTATTGACAATGGAGTGGGTGCTAAAACTAGTGTTAGTAGCTAATAAACATGTGTTGGCAGTTCAATCTTGGCAAAAATAACATCTAGGCAGCAAATTCGTAATTACCACCTAAGGGTGTTCTTTCAACCCTTCCTCCTCTAATTGCATTTGTGTCATACATATTTTTGTATACATAGTGTACCTCAGCTTGTTTTTAGTTCCATAATACGCTTACAACAGTTCGCAAGGTACAACACATAACGACTTCACACAACACATAATTAAGTAGTGTAACATTGCAACCCCTCTCCTATATTTCAACACCAACAATTCACACCCTTTTCCAACATTAACCAAACTGTTTTCAATACATTTACACAACCAAACAGTCCCAAAGTAGTCCAATGTAAATGGAGAATGTGAGACCATAGTTCCCGATCATCCTCCCACGAGCTCCTATCAAACTAACGCTTAAAATATCGTACTTAGCCTTATGTCGACGAAAAATAAAGATGTTGTAGTAACATATTTCAATTCTTGTAACTTGTCATTTTTAACTCAATTTCTTCAAGAACTTCAATTTCTCTTCACACTTTAAACCAAACAAGAAGCCAAAAGTTTCTTAACAATCAAGAGAAATGAGCAACACTTGAGAGAATATTTTTCCCTATACTTCTATTTAAGCATAAATAATATTTTTCCTTGTCTTTTATGATAGAATTAAGCTAAATCTATAGGTATTCTCACTCACCTTAGCCTGCAGCAAGAAGGGCATCTTCAAGAACCCTAAAGGAATTCTAAGGTTGTTGCTCCTTAACCTTTGAGAGAGAAAAGAAAGCTGGAGTTTAATCTGATTTTTTTGGTATGTTTAAATGAATAAAATGTCCAGATTTTCTTGCCTTTTATAAGCCCTTTTTGTCCCTTAAAATAATCCCTTAGCACCTCCTCTTTTTGCTTCATTTTCAGCCACTAAATGGCTAAGTAGGTGATATAGCTTCTTATTTATGTCAAGCTGCTCAAAGGGCCAAAGTAGGTGACACACCTACTTGTTTTATCCTATGTTGGGCTAATTACTTGAGCCTTGGCAGATTTTGAAGGTGGGATTCCTTTTCCATTTCCCTTTCTCTTACTTAGTTTGGGCCTCAAGTGAGTCCACTAACATAGGCTTAGGTCTGACCCATTAGCCTAGGATACTTTAACTAGATCCATATAGCTTGAGTAGGTGGTGCACCTAGTAGCTTAATTATGTCAAGCAAGAAGCTCCTTATCTTACCTTATTTTCTAAATTCTAATCCCATTATTGTATCTTAATACTTCACTTTAGACTTTCAACACAAATAACACTTTATTATCTCGAATTTAAATGCTTTCATCTAGTTTAACTTGAACTCATACCCGCTGAAACACGTGAGGATATCATAATATTTCTCGATCCAATCTCAATTATCACCACTCTTATGAAAAAACACTTAGTCCCTCACTTATGTACCATAAGGCTATGTCAAGTATCACATAAATAGGACTAGCATATAGAAAATGCGGGGTGTTACATCTTCCCCCTCTTTGGAACATTCATCCTCGAATGATAGTATGGTTAATCAGCGCAAACAAGTTCAAGCCTAAGGTACATATCACATCTTACATGTAAACACATACTTACTTATCAGTTCTTCAACTCTGATTTTTTTATCCTTCTTAGTGGTCTGAAATATATAGGGGTATTTGGATTTCATTGCTTCTTCTACTTCCCAGGTAACCTCTTCTACTTGCTTGTTCCTCCATAGTACTTTTACGGAAGCTACTTCTTTGTTTCTTAACTCCTTAACTTGTCTATCTAGAGTAGCAATGGGTACTTCCTCATAAGTTAGATCTTCTGTAATTTGTACATGCTCGGTTGGAGTGATACGAGATGGATCACCTTTGCACTTTCAAAGCATTGAAACGTGAAATACTGGATGAACCACAGAAAGCTCTTGGGGCAGCTCTAATTCATATGCAACTTGGCCAACTCTTTTAACAATCTTATATGGTCCTATGTAGTGTGGACTGAGCTTTCACTTTTTACCAAATCTCATTACCCCTTTCATTGGAGACACTTTCAAGACACCCAGTCTCTTATGGAAATTCTAGTCCTCTTCTTCTAATATTCGCATATGATTTCTGTCGAATTTGAGTTGTTGCTAGCTACTGTTTTATTAACTTAACCTTTTCCATAGCTTGATAGATCAGATTTTACCCAAATAAGACAGTCTCACCTGCTTCAAACCTGCCGATTAGGGACTTACACTTTCTTCCATACAAGGCTTCGTAAGGTGCTATTTTGATGCTCGAGTGGTAGTTATTATTGTAAGCAAATTCAATAAGTGGCAAATAATCATCCCAGATACCTTTTATGTCTAATGCACAAGCTCAAAGCATATCTTCAAGTGTTTGGATTATGCGTTCCGCTTGACCATCCGTTTGAGGGTGAAAAGTTATACTTATATTCACTTGCATCCCCAAAATTCTCTTAAATGACTTTCAAAAATTTATAGCGAATTGAGCTCCCCTATCAGATATAATAGAGATAGGAACTCTGTGCAACCAAACTATCTCTTTAATGTACAATCTTACATACTCTTCAATTGTATAAGTAGTTTTAACCGACAAAAGGTGCGCCGATTTGGTGAGTCTATCAACTACTACCCATACAGAGTCAAACTTTCGAAATGAGCGAGGCAACCAGTAATAAAATTCATGTTGATCATGTCCCACATCCAAATTGGAAGTTCTATGTGCTGCAAATAACCTCCAGACTTTTGGTGATCTACTTTAACTTGTTGACAATTTGGATATTGAGCCACAAATTCTGCAATATCCTTCTTTATTCCCCCCACCAATACACTTCTTTCAAGTTATGGTACATTTTGGTTGAGCCCGGACGGACTGAGTATCTTGAATGATATGCTTCCATCATAATTCTCCCTTTTAGCCTATCTACATCGGGCGACAATCTGTTTTGACATCAAAATACTCCCTCTTGCGTAGGATTCTACTGCATTTTGCACAATAACTCCTTCATCTGGAGATTCAAGAAGGTGAACCCCCGAGCTAGCTAATTGGTGTAGACCCTTACTTACCCCTTTTCTTATTGTGGATTTCCCAAAAGTGCTTGCCATTGTCTTTTGACTTAAAGAATCCACTACCACATTTTCCCTTCTTGGGTGGTACAGAATATCAATGTCATAATATTTTAGTAACTCAAGCTATCTTCATTGACTTAGGTTCAGGTCCTTTTGCTTAAAGATATATTGTAGACTCTTGTGATCAGTATATATGTCAACATGAACCCCATACAAATAGTGGCACCATATCTTCAAAGTAAATATAACTGCCTCTAGCACCAAATCATGGGTTGGATAGTTCTTCATGTGTGGACGCAATTGCCTTGAGGCATAAGCTATTACTTTACCATGCTGCATTAAGATACATCCTAAGCCCACTCCGGAAGCATCATAATATACTGCATAACCTTCTGTTCCTTCGGGAAGCACCAATATAGGGGTTGTAGTTAGTTTATTTTTTAGCTCTTGGAAGCTTCTTTCACATGTATCACTCCATTGGAACTTAGATTCCTTATGCGTTAGCTTTCTTAAAGGTGCAGAAATAGAAGAAAATCCTTCGATAAACCTTCTATAATAACCTGCCAGCCCAAGGAAACTACGAACCTCCATAGGTGTTGTAGGTCTTGGCCAGTTCTTCTCAACTTCTATATTTTGGGTATCAACCCTTATTCCTTCATCGGATACAATGTGTCCCAAGAATGCCATAGATCTTAACCAAAACTCACACTTAGAAAACTTTGCATATAACTTACGATCACGAAGAATTTGTAACACTTGTCGCAGGTGA
>JBCEWC010017270.1:0-12607 GCA_038996855.1 Solanum aculeatissimum
GCTTTCGGTTGCCCTTGATCACCGGGAGCCGCTTGATCCTTCTTCACGTTCTTTGGGCAATTAGAGATCTTGTGGTCTAAACTACCACACCCATAGTATGCACCCGCAGCTCTCCTACATTCACCCATGTGACTACCACTATAATGGCCATAACAAGGAATCCGGGGACCACCCCCAACTTGTGCCTTAGGAAGAGGCACCCATGGATTAGCAATTCTGATGTTAGAACATTGGCCTTGTTGAAATCGGCCAAACCCACTACAAGCTTTGGAGTTGGAGAACCCACCATCAAGTTGGGCCCTCGTAGCTTTATGTACTCTCCTTTCCTTAAGTTTCTCTCCCTCAATTTTCTCAGCATATGTCATGAGCCTTGAGATATCCATCTCCCAATTAAGCATAGTCGTATGACACGCTTTCACAACCAAATTAGAGACACCAAAGATGAACTTGTGCATTCTTTCACGGGGGTCAGATACAAGCATTGGAGCATACTTGGAGAGCTTAGTGAATTTGAGAGCATAATCCCTCATAGTCATTCCACCTTGTCAGAGTTTGATGAACTCGGTCATTTTGGCTTCTCTAAGCTCAAGAGGAAAGAACCAGTCAAGGAAGGCCACTTTGAACTCCTCCCACCAAACCTTGACATCCATAACTCTTTCAACCAACTATTGGTTGTACCACACTTGGGCCACATCCTTCAATTGATACGCGGCCAACTCGACTTTTTCTTCTGAACTCACCCCCATTATGGTCAACACCTTGGTTAGTTCATCAATGCACTTTTGAGCATCTTCATCAACTTTTGAGCCAAAGAACTCTAGAGGATTAAACCGGGTGAAATCCCTCACCCTAGAAGTCGTAGTGCCAACATTTACAAGATTAGTTGGCCGGGCTTGGTTGAGACACTTGTTCTTTCACTGGTGCTCAAGGGGCTTCCTCCTCAAATTTGGGAGCTTGACGGGGGAAGGGAGCTCTTCAAGGAGGTATGTTCTGAAAGAACAACAAGAACTAAGAGTTTAGGGAATATCATAGAATGTACAAGGCACGACACAAGAGACAATAAAGTGATAAATTCCTAAAATGTCGTCATAGCCTCTCACTCATAGGTATGGCGCGCATCACACCCGTGAACGAGACTCTGTGTGATACGACATATTGGACTCCAAGGATCATTTACAAACCTAGCAATTTGATACCATCTTTGTCATGACCCAGAAGTGGGGCCTAATGTGACATGGCGAAGGAGAACCCGAAGGTCTCCGATCAAGCCATCATAGCATCATCACACACATCATGGGTTCGGAAGCATAGAAAAGTAAACATATAACATATAATTATAGGAAAAACGATGGGTTTGGACTCAAGCTATGGGGATGTTGTCGGGAATGGGAAGAGCATGAATCACATAGCACATAGCAAGTATTTCTAAGGGGCAGGTAAGTAGGACTAAAGCTATGGGGGCATATTGGGTTAGGGGACTTTTCACATAAGCACATTCCCAACATTCACAATATCATAAGCATGAACATAAGCATAAATGAACATCATATCCATAGACAAATTCCAATAGTCATAATATCCCAAATATGCACAATACAATGTACAAGAGTTTAGTGTGTCCAACATAGCCGCTACATAAGAAGAGCGGGGCCTCGATATAGTTTGGGATCACCCTCATTATATGAAATAAGAAAATAAACTAATACATGGAGGATAAAAGGTGGCTATTTCCCTTGAACAAAAGGCTCACCACAAGCTAGTAACTCCAAGGAAATCACTCGTCGTCCACCGAAAGATAGAAGTCGTCGTCGGTCCCTACATGGTTAGAACATGTAGATAAAGAATATGGGTTAGAACAAAATATGTACTAAGTATGCGGGCATGCAATGCATATGATAATATAATATGACCAAACGAGATGACAAGGGGACAAGTGATATGAAAGGAATGCACATGGCCAAAGAGGAATATATAATAACAATATGCCATGTCATGATTTATGAAATGCAACCTAAGATCATATTATTGTGGGGATGTTGCCTCGACCAATACCGGAGGAGACCCGAGCGAGCTACTACTTGGATCCGAACTACTTGCCAAGAAGGTTCCTAATCACCCTTTAACAAGGGGAAACAAACAAGTCATCCCATCTAGGGAGAAATCTCTTGTTGGCACATGGTTTAATGAAAATGAGTATGGACCCTTGGTGATAGTCCACCCTGACTCCAATCCCTCAGTACTAAGCCTCATCCCACGGGAATACATATATATATCCATGCAAGCTTTTCAAAACAGAGAGTTGACATTCTTTTAAAAATCATGCATCATTAGCCGAACTAAAAGGAGATCAAATCCATATCGATACTTAGGCTAAAAGCCAATAAGAATTTCCATATTATTTTCCATGTCAATGCAATAAGAGTAGCTCATCTACATAGCTTATCATATCAAGCCTTCAAAATATATCAAAGGTGTGCAAGCACCCATAATGTCTAAAGAGCCATAACAAGATACTATGTGATCACAAGCCTTAACATATCATATCATAAAAAGAGTTCCATCATAACCATTCCTCAATGCATATGGCATGAACGAGAGATCAAGTGCAAAGACAATAGAGGAAATCCTACTTTAAACCACAATTCAATAGATAATTCAACATAATCCATGATGAAATCCCAATTCAAAACATAATGCAAATTACCCATGCCTATTAAACCATTAAAGGGACATGCACAATGATCCTTCAAGAATTTCCATGTCTTTCATAAAATTCAAACTCAATTCATCATTAAATCACCTAATTACTACAACCCATAACTTAATGCAATGAAATACTTCAAGAATTAAAGAACCCATAATCAAAGAAAGATAAAATTCATATATTAAAGAGGAGGCTTCTTGGATCATCATGGATGAAAGAAAATCCATGAATCAAACCCACATACCTTGAGTTTAATAAAGAGAATTGAATGTAATTGCAAGCAAGGTGAATTTCCCCAAATTTCTTCAAGTTTTCATCAATGGAGATCAAGACAGTTGAGAGAATTTAGGAGAGGCTTTAGGAGTGTTAGAATGGATGAAAAGGGTTTAGGGTTTGATTTAGAGGGTTTAGGGGAATTTAAAAAACGTAAAAGGGACATAGGATCTAATTAAACTACGAATTAACCATTAATGAAATGGACTAATTCACTGAAAATAGTGTCATATGGAAGGGATACAGTGGCCGTATACATTCTCACGGGCCGTGTAACTCCTCGTGAGACTTCACTTGGTCTCGTCTCCAGCTTGAACTCTCGGGGGACTTTCTAGATCACTTCACGAGGGGTCTCATGGATCGTGTAGCTGCACACAAACCAGATACTAGTCCGTGGAGCATCACTTGGGACGGAGTCCAGCCCCGAACCTTGGCTAACATTCTGTCCCACTTCACAGGACCCCTCACAGGTCGTGAAAAGTTTCATGGACTGTGGGGTGGTACGTGGGACCCCACATAGTCCACAGGTTGGCCCCTAACTCCAACGAGCACACTGGACCACCAAACAGTCCATGGTAAAGTCCTTAACCCAATTCTAGAACCTTGTTCGCAGCGTCCTTCCAACTACAGACAGTCTCACTATGTTTGCCATAACTTTCCCATACGAATTCTGAATTGAGTGAAACTAGTTGCGTTGCGAAGATAACTCAAAGAGATTCAATTTGATTTATTGCACCCCACATAGTCAACCCGTACCAAAAGTTATGATCTTTCAAAGTTCCCTGCCCAACTGGCCTCACAATCTCACCAAATGATCCGTATTAAATCCTGCCACATAAATACAACACATGGCTACAAACATTCAATCATGACAAGTTTAACACTAACCTAGACCAACCATTATGAAGTTAAAAAATTTTTGGATCGTTACAGGCGTTGATCTGGAAACCCTCCCCGTCTGATTAGTGACAAAGTAAGTGTCCTCTTAATAGTAAGGCTCCTCGTACATGAGTACTCAAGGAGGCTGATGACTGAATGTATTCATGCCCTACTGATTCTTCCTTCTCAATAACCCTATATTAGTACTAATTTGAGTCATCTCCTTTATCATCTTCTCATTGATCTTTGTCTGGGCTGAATTAGTTCTAATTGCAAAGAACTTTTAGCTGTTGACTTCACTCTCGTTTCCCTTTCATGGTTTTCTTGACCACTTTCTCTAACTGTTCAACAATGATTGGAAATGGATAATCTAAAAAAGAGCCTCATAAGATAGTATCATCCACAACTTGGTTATTTGCGTCTAAGGCTCAGTAGAAGATTTCAACCAAGACATCATAAAACATGTTGTGGTCAGGGACACTCCTCAGGCACTTTGTAAATATCTCCCATGTTGTACTTATCAAATCACCATTCAACTTCTTAAAGTTGTTGATCTGATATTTCAACTTCACTTTTTTTCAACCTAGGAAAGAACCTCTTCAAAAAGACTTTCTCTATGTCTTCCCAGTTGGTGATTGAACTCTGTGGGAGCTCATATAACCATAATGTTTCTTCGCCTGTCAGATATAATAGAAAGATACGGAGGACATCCATGGATTTAATGTAGTTTCCTATCATCCTTTTACAGACAAAGACGACATTGGGTAAATGGCTATGCAGATCCTTCGATGGTAGGCTCACGAACAATTCTCTATTTTGCAGCATTTGAAGTAACCCACTCAAAATGAAATTTTTTATGTCATCCAATAAAGGAGGTACTACAATAGCTCCGATGACATCTACTACCATGGGGTCAACCCTGTACTGATTCCACATTTTAGCTATGACTTGAAGATCAAGTGGCGGTGGATTTACATCCTTAAGGTGTGGTGGGTTATCATTGTTTTGATTCAGTGCTTCATTTGCTTCAACATTTATAGCATTGTTTCCATTGTTTTGGGCCATTCTTCTTAGTGTTTTCTGGATCTCAAGGGAAAACGAAGTCAAGGGCTTGCCTCGACTATAAATGTGTTGCATACACTACACCTCTATGCTAAAATAAAAAAAAACTACAAGAAATTTAAAATACGAAAAATAAGAGATAATTCATAAATTACTCAAATTAAACCAATCTAAAAGTCGTATTCCCTAGTAATAGCCCCAAATTTTTGATGTTGCAAAAAATACACCTCTTATTACAGAATAAGAGATCGGTATCAAAATATATTACCTAATCAAGGTTAGGGTGTGTCCCACGGGGAATATGGTCTACACCTAGAGCAATTATGAGCAACCTGAGTTAAATTAACCTACTTATCTCTTGGAAGAGGGGATTTTGTAAAATGTGGTAACCAAACATAAACTAGAAGCAATTGTAGTGAAACTAGCGGAAGAAGTAACAAGGGTGTTGTGTTCCCTATGATTCCCTAACTCAGTAGATCCAAATAATCATATTTCTTTCCAGTATGTAGCATGAAGAACGGTAAGCTAAGTTCACTAAATACTTTGATCCAGGCGAGAAACATATTACACTACGTGATTTGATCCATCCCCGCAGTGTGACATTACTAACATTTACCTATTGTTCCAGTACAACCTCCCCTTGATATAGTTTGGTTGATTAGATGAGGGGGATCGCATCGAATCCTGTGAATTACTCCTTTTTCCCATTCCTTACAATCTTGATACACTCGATAAGAAAAAGGGCGAGTTCTAAGGTTATCCACCCATTAAAAACCATTCAATATGAAGAGAAATAAATAATACATACATGCACACTTTCTATGAATTACAAATTATCGAAATTTTACTTTCTTAGTTCTTCATGATTAACACAACACTAGTTGTGGATTTAGCTATGCATGATCATTGTAGATGAAGAAATCATGAGATAGAATAACATAATTAAATACTTACAACGATGAAAGTAAGAACAAGAAATAAAAACTTTTCCACAAGAAATTTTGATGTAATAATAAAAATTAAAAATCACAAAATCTGATGTCACAAAGGTGTTTTCCAGTACTGTCATGCGTCTCTCTGTCTAAAAGGCCTAAAAAACCTATTTATAATAATTAAAAACTATGTCCAAAATGAAATAGAAAAACTAAGTCAGTAGCTTCCATGGGCTGGGTTACTAGTTATAAAAAGTTTTGCGGCCCATACTTGGGCTTCATACTCTGCTATTTTAAAAATCTTGCTTCTCTTCTATGAGACCTTTCTATAGGCCATATTCTGACTTACAACCCATGGAAGGGTTCATTTGAGCACTTTTCTAAAACTTCATCAATCTCTGATCCTCGAGATACAACACCAATCCATGACTCGTACAAGTTTTTACAACTCTTTTGATCACTCGTGGGTATAACTTCTGAAAATATGCCTTTCATCGGATCACAACAACAAAACCCCTTTATGGCTCGTGAAGATATCCATGGCCCGTACAGTACCTCGGTAGTCCTCAAAAACTGCAATTCTAAAGAACTTAGCCAAAAATCATGATAACTCCTATAATCCTGTAAAATAAACAAAAAACACATTAAACCTATAAACATCTCTTTGAGAACACACAAAATTCCAAGTCTTAAGTGTTAAAAGTTTTGTATTTTGGAAAAATATCTATTGTAGAGTAGGAGCATGATGGTCTGGGTGGTCTATTAGAAAACTGAGGCCTAAACTCACCTTTTGATATTGTAACCTACCCTATAGATCTAGTTCTCTTGGACTGTCCCCTTTCTAACTCTTGTGTCCTTCTTCTTTGCCTTTGATCCTCCAATTTATGTACAAAAGCTTACGTCCTTGCTATATCTATGTCTTTCATCAAAGAAGCAATGGTACAATCTCTAACTTGATATAAATCCAACCTATCTATGTATCGATGAACTCTATCATCAATAATAGAGACTACATTAGGAGCATACCTAGACAGGGAATTAAATTGGAGACTATACTCTCTCATGCTCATATTCCCTTAGTGGAGATTCAGGAACAAATCTGCTCGTGCCTCTTGGATCTCTAATGGCATGTAATATTCAAGAAATGTCTTTTTGAACTCCTTCTAAGTAGATGAAAGTGTTTTTATACCCTTAGATTTCATCCACGCTTCATACTACAGTATAGACACACCCTTCAATATATATGTTGCTAGCTCATTAGCTTCTGTATCACTTACATGCAAAACATCCAAAGTACATTGTATTTGATCGATGAAGTATTGTGGATCTTCATTAGGATTTAACTCAGTGAATGATGGAGGATCTAAATTAAGAAAATCATGTATCCTCGTACTAGCTGCCCTATCTTCACTACTTGCACCTGCAACTTGGCCTTATTGTCTCTGACCTTGACCAACAACTATACGAGTCAACAGTTGGACTACATTTCTGAGATCTTGCATGGCAGAATCTACAGGTTGTTTTGGGGAATTTCAGTACTCCTGGTTCATTAGGAGATGGAGGAGTTGGAGATGTTTATGATAGAGACTCATCATTAGCCTTATTTTGTTGTCTAATCTGACTAGTACCACCAACTATAATTTCTACTTCATTCCCAATGCCTTTGCTTTCCTTGTTTCTAGCATACTTAATGTACAAAACAATTTAGAGGTTAGACACGATCCACATACAACATTTAGCTTTGTGGCATGATCTAAAGAATGAAAAGAAAGTAACAAATCATAAATGCCACGTAGCCTCCTCCTTATAAATGTGGTGCAAAACAAATCCATAAGCAAGACTCTACATAGACGCAATTTTGTAGACTCCCTAGGATGACCCACTTGGATACCACCTTTGTCATGCCAAATATCCTATTAATGGAAACTACCACCCGTTTCCAACAAGGCTTGGAAAAACAATCCTGTAATCATGCACAATCTATGAACGTTAGATGGTGTTAAACGTGCTTTTAGGAAAGTAGACAGTAATAACAAGGCAAAAGGAAATACATATGACTAGACCGTTGGAGCCACGATGTCTAAAATATGAGACATGACCACAATTTACTTTACATGGTCTTTAAAACCCCTTAATATGGAACATTTTCCTATAAGTGTCGAGACAGGACCCACCTTCTGATTAGTTCTTATACAAAACAAAAATATAAGCTCTATGCCCATAAACCCCTAAAGAAACCTGAAGATCAATAATAGCAGCTGGATATCATGTACTCCTACTAGAGAGATCTACTAGCTCTTGTACCTACAACATAAAATACAGATCCCTCGGGAGGGACATCTGTATGAAATAATGTACCGAATATATAACGCAAAAAAATACTATATGTTAAAGAAGAACTCAAATGAAATCATGCACCAGTGTAAGGATAAGAGACCACATTTAGTCATACTGTGGAATCATGTATCTTGTGTACTTTTCATTATTTTACTTCACTTTACAATTTGTGTAAAGTAATAATAAAAATGAGAAGTTGATCAGTGGTAAATCTATATCAGGATCGATCTATGCTAGATAATCCTTTCACCTTTGGGATTATCCCCGTAATACTATGATCAACCCCTCTTAGGTGATTCTTCCACTCCTAGGATACGACCCCATCAATTAGCAACTTCACTTTATCTTTCATTTACATTTTAGATGATTCTTTTGGTGATCATAACATGTTGAGCTGCAGGACTATAGACATAACAAGTGATATGTAAATAATCATATCAAACAATACCACAATGAAGATAGTGGGTTACATAATCAATGAAATACGTAGGAGCTAATACCACAATGAAATTTATTAAAATATAAATTTTATAAAATGATTCAAAACATATTAAATTCAATACATAATGAATTTATTAATTAAATTCAATAAAATATGTATTTAATTAAAAGCTCAAATTTATTTATTTGAGCTATAAAAGATGACCCACTTTATTAGGCTCAATATCCTATCATCCTAGAGGCTCACTTGATGTCACGTGTCAAATAATATGGCATGCCAAGTCAAATAAAAAATCAATAAGATCATGCCATGTGTCGAATGAAGTGGCATTCCTATCTCAATCAAAGACCAATAATAATGTGCCACATGTGCAAGTGATGTGTTCCAACCAATCAAATTTTTTCACTTCACTTGAAAGGGAAACCTATTCCTAGTGCTCTTCCTGCGCCATGCAACCTTAAATCTGATTGGGCGGAAGAAAGTCTTGTTCCATCATGACTCCTCTATTCTACAACTATATATAGGGGTCCTTATAATTCAAAAAAAGATCAAGAATTCTAACAAGAAGTTAGAGAGAGCACGTGGATCACACACAACAAATTTCTCTACAAAGTTCAAGAATTCAAGCATTCATGTTCAAGAACAAGCTTAAAGGCTCTTGAACAAATGATCAAACCCAAGAACAAGTCTAAGTTTCAAGATCAAGATCAAGAACAAATCCGAATTTCAAGATCAAGATCAAGAACAAGGTTAAAGTTCAAGAGCAAATCACAGATTCAAGATCAAGCTCAAGAGCCGTTGAATTTTACTCTTGAAAAGGCGAATAAAAGGATTTGTAGAGATTGTAACACTCACATACTTGAAATTAAATACTATAAATTATTGTAATATTTTCGTTCTTGATTATTATTTTTTTGATAAAAAATTTATCATCTACAAATTTTGGCACGCTCAGTAGAACAATCTCTACCTCTCATCTCAACTTTTCAAGAGTCAAAGAATATTCAAATTGCTTCCGAGAAGATCAACTCTTAATCAACTTCCTCGAAGGCTGCTAGTTCCAAGTTCTCTACTGAAGTAGACGAAATCTTGGATGTTACTTTTGGAACCATTAGAGCTATTATGAGAAGCAAAGCTACTATGTTATGACAACAAACATTGCGAGTGTCATTCACACCAACTCCTGATTTTGGATCTTCCACCCCAAAGGGATCAAGGTCCTTAATGTTTCAGAAGAAGGAAGTAGTGCTGCTGAGAGAATCAAGCAGACTTTGGCTCTACTTGAGGTCTCTAGTTCAAAGAACTCTACTACAAAGAAAGACCCTAGCTTAAGTAATTCTTCTCTATATACATCGTATAATGTGAGTTTTCTGAAGGTCAACTTTCGTAATAATCCATATTTCTCTTCAATGCCTCCAACAGTTATGCAAGAAATGACAACTAATTCTTCATCCATGAAGGAACATCTCTCAAATCTGAAAGATGGTTAAAGAATTTACCAAGTATGTGCATCACTAAGAGAATCACATTGATAAGTTGATGGACAGGGTGGATGTAACTCCCCGCGTTTCATGTGTACTAGTACTATGTATATAGGACATGATATGGATTGGTCAAATGAGCACCAATTCTTAGAAGTGATTAAATTTCAGATTGGAGGGCTATATTTATGTCTAACGCTTAAGATAAGCGAGAGTATAAAAGTTTTAAGTCAAACTAGGGAGATCGTGGCATGTTGTATAAGGCATATGTGACTTTGGCTAGAACCTATGGGTAATAAGGCTGAAATTAGATGTTAATATCAAGGGATTAAAGTTTAAAGTCAAAATAATCCCCTAAATGCATATTCGGGATTAGGGAGATGGCCAAAGTGGCACCTCGCTCTTTTCAGAAGATTTAAATTGGGTTTCACTTCTCGGATGGGACTAAGAGTTCGTAATTTGATAATAATAGATTTTCAAGGGATATTTTAATATCCCAAAGTTCATATGTTATGTTTCGGTATCAAGGAAGTTGCAAGATAAAGTTTTTCCAAAGTTACTATAAGCATCTTTAAGAAATCCTTCTTAAATTTGGGTCCAATGTATCGGACCATATCTTCCGAATTACAAAGAGGTAGAAGGTCTATGACCTATAAAATTTAATCTCTATAAGTCTAGTTTGCAACGCACAAAACTGCGTGTAAATCCGATTTTAGAATAAACAGTTATAAGAGTTTTACTGTGACTGCCCGAGCAGAAAACCGGGTCATGGATCGGGTCGGGTCAAGCCCAACTATATGTCGGCTATTTCGATGTATTAAAGCTGAAAAATGCTCATTTTCGTCCCAAAACAGTATAGAAGCTGAAGGAAAAGCTTATACCAGGTTCCTAAGCAATTAAGGTAAGTTTTTACCGTTAAAATTCACCCACGTGCCTAGAAATGCATGTCTTAATCATTGCGATTGTTTTCCTCTATTATTAGTTGTGTTATGGGGCTGTTTTTAGACTGTGATAAGTGGTGTTCTTGATGGTCGTTGTGTGTTTGCAGCTGGTTTGTTTGGGTAATCCTTTTGGGGTTCTTGTACGACAATATTTACGAAGTTCTAAGGACGTTTCCTCGCGTAAATGTTATAGGCAATAATCTGGTCATTAATGCAAATCTATGGAATATTTGTGGGTGTTTTTAAGTTACATATCTATATAGTCGTTGCAAAGCTTAGGACGGTAGGAACAACTTTCATGAAGGAATCTTGGGCATTCAGACGCCCGCTTGATGTAATGTTATGCTACCTAATGGTGTGTTGTGTGGAGTTGTTGTATGTTGTACTTACTTCATTGTTGTGAGTCTAGTTGGAACTATAACAATCTGGATATGACATGTATATAAGAATGTGTATTAGGAAAAATACGATTAAAGAAGGAAAGGTCGAAAGAACGCCTTTGGGTCGATAAATACGGGTTTGCTGCCCGGGTGTTATTTTTGGGTGGAATTGGACTACCAAATGTGTTTATTAGTTACTAATACTAGTTTTATGACCTAACTTATTGTAGAATCAAAGCGAATTCTGTAGCGTTTTGCATAACAACTCCTCTCGGAGATTCAAGAAGGTGAACCCTCAGGCTAGCTAATTGACGTAGACCTTTACTTACCCCTTTGCTTATTGCGGACTGCCCAAAAGTGTTTGACATTGTCTTTCGGCTTAAAGCATCCGCTACAACATTTTCCCTCCCGGGATGGTACAAAATATCGATGTCATAATCTTTTAATAACTCAATCCATCTTCGTTGCCATAGGTTCTGCTCCTTTTTCTTAAAGATATATTGTAAACTCTTGTGGTCAGTATATATGTCAACATGAACCCCATACAAATAGTGGTGCCATATTTTAAAAGCAAATATTACTGTCGCAAGCTCCAAATCATGAGTTGGATAGTTCTTCTCGTGTGGATGCAACTTCCTTGAGGAATAAGCTATTACTTTACCATGCTGCATTAAGACACATCCCAAGCCCACTCCGAAAGCGTCACAATACACTGCATAAACTTTTGTTCCTTCGGGAAGCACCAATATAGGGGCTGTGGTTAGTTTATTTTTCAGCTCTTGGAAGCTTGTTTCACATACATCACTCCATTGGGCCCGACAATTGTGGCCCCCTACCTAACAAAGGCACTGTCGATGATGATGCAACAATTGATCCAGTATGTTGGGCCATACAACCCGTATTCCTTCGAGGGAAATTTCTCATCATATGACCCAATATACCACACCAAAAACAAATGTCTGTCCCAAACTGGAAAGCACCTAGATGACTCTTTTTGCATTGCTTACAAGGCTGTCGAGGAGGTCTTGATTGGCTCATTCTCCCTTGCTCTTGGTACCCCCCTGTTGGTGAACCTTAGATTCCACCTTGTTGCCCAGAATGGTTTCCCCTAAACCCTTGATATCGGGGTGGAGCACTAGCTGTAGAGTAGGAGAATGATGGCCTGGGTGGTCTATT